>CAKAOH010019395.1:16933-35075 GCA_916701665.1 Sebastiscus tertius
AATACACAGTGTACTATAGAACAGTAAACTTACTGGGAAAAATGATATACCCTTATAAAAAAAAGTCTTTAGTTAATCAAATTCTATGAAGTAATTGATCATAACTGGTGGAAAATGTTCAAACATATGTCATTGTTGTGAAATAAACCCCATCGCCCTGAAGGGGTTTCTTTCACAACAATGACCCGCTAGCTGTACATTATCCCACTTATTACGCGGCTACTTACTTAAGAAATCAATAATTTGACACAAAACGGTCCGCCAGAGTCCGACATCAGACCTGCGCCCATAGCAACGTTCTGTTATACAAAGCAACAGTCTGCTATAAAGAAATAACAGACAGCAGAACGTCATGATTGACAAATCAGAATCGAGTATTCAACAAAGCTGTGTAATACAGCTTTCTATTACACCGTTGATTATCAAGTGTACTTTATTACTTATATCATATCCGCTTTGCTGTCTTGCAGGATGACATAAATCAAATGTGTGAATAAAGCAGATGAAAGTCAGGATGGTGTCTTACCCTGAAAAGCAGGCGAGCGATGGCGCTCTGCGCCAGGCAGAGGGGCGTCCAGAGGTGGCGATAGAGAGACGTATCCACCATGCCAGGATCCACAGCACATGAACTCAGTGGGAAACCTCCACGCTGCAGCTCTTGGTGGAGGTGGGAACTAAATAACAGCTGGGCCAGCTTACTGTGACAATAAGCAGCATGGGCTGAATAAGACTGGCTGAAGAGAGAGAGCGAGAGAGAGAACGCAATCAATACTGTTATATTAAAGCCATGAAATGTGCCTCTGTTTAAATCTATCAAGGATAAATGGCATGTAAACAGCTGTTTTTCTCAGTTTTGTTCAGTTTATTCTAATAAACTGTTGCCACAATAGCTCATATTTTTCTATGTCCTGCTGAACAAGGTCAAGATCTTCTCACAGTGGAAACTTAACAAGACCTCTCTGAATCCTCAGGCTCATACATACATACATACTGTACATACCACGAGGACACACAGTGTCATTGATGTGAAGCACCTGAAACAAGACATCATCATACGACTGCAGAGCCACAGAGCCAGCAATTCACAAAGATCTACAACTTGCACCAAATATCTGCAATAAAATAACAGTAACAGCAGTTGCAGGTGTCCACATGCTGATGTGCGCCATCTACAGGAAATCAGGATCTGCAATTTTCACACGCACGCAGTTTTTTTCCTGCTGTTTGAGTATGTGTGCGCCTGTTTACATCTCACATTTTCAACCTGCAAAGTCATTTTAATATCACTTTGGTGTCATCGCAATGATTTGCATATCTGTTGATTGTTGTTTAAATCATTAATGCACTGACGCCCTATAATATCATACTGATATATGCATGAAGCTTGCCACTGAAACACACCTGTGAAACAAGACCAGACTGTTTGAGTATTTAATAAACACTTGAGAATAATGATGTCACAGTTTATCACTATTTTATTTCAGCTAACAGATGGTGCGAAATCCTCCTCCCTGATATGGGAAAACAACTCCACCATCATCCAGAAGAGAGCTCACCACGGACTATTCTTTTTAAGACAGCTTAGGAAATTTGGTGAGTCAAAGGTCGTAATGTTGCAGTTCTGCAGAGCGGTAATAGAGAGTGTGCTCACTTTCTCAATAACTGTATGGTACGGCAATTCTACAGCCCACGGGAAAAAACTGATGGCTGTGTACTACCCATCATGTCTGAGATGTACCACATCCGCATCCAGCAGAAAGGGTTGAACATTTTAAAGGACTTCTCACATCCTGCAAACACTCTATTCAGTCTTCAGGTAAAAGATGACGCAGTATCAAGACTAAAACCTCTCGCTTCCACAATAGCACTTATACTGAAGCATTTTCTTTTAGCAGCTATTACTTTTCTTCCCTCTTGCTGAAGACACTGACATGTCCACGTCTACAAGACTAAACTGTTTCTGCTGCTGTAAGAAGCCTTGAGGGCATCACTAAAGCCCTACCAGCTATCATAAACGGAGAACAGCGTAGTGAACTAAAAGAATTTTGAATTAAATTAGGATATTATAAATTACTTTATATTTTATAATATATTGTTATGAGAGGCGGAGCACACTGGCATGTGCCGTCGCCCATCGCCGGGGTAATGTGGCACAATGAAGTTAATCAGGCTGCTAATGCGTCTGGACAGCAGCGCTGCTAACTGGGATGATACTGAGCCAACTGGAGCCAACAGTTGTCCACTGATGCCAACAGGAAAATGAGACCATTGTGTTGGTGATGCCAGCACAGAGGAAGTGCAGGTGAGTGTGACAAGTTGGGATTTGAAATGTTCTTACGACAAACAAACAAGCAAACAAAACAAAGTTAAGGGTTGATTCCTGTTTAATACGTCTGTGGTATTGTTTTGCAGTTTTGTTTATTGGGGTTTGTTTACATCCTGTGTTGTCATCTGACCAATTTCACCGTGTTCCCAGATCAATTAGCTTGGTCTAATGATGTTATTACTAATAGGAATGACGGCCAAAAGTACGAAAATAAGATCTCATCCCTTTACGCATTCATTAAATGTCCCTTAAACACCACTCTTTTTTTAAATGGCCAGCTTTGTAACATATAATCTGATATGGTTATGATTGCTACTGTGTGTGCAAGTGTGTGTGTGTGTGTGTGTGTGTGTGTTTGTGTGTGTGTGAGAGAGCCTACCAGCTATTTAAATCATTTAGTCTGATCTCGCCGATGCGGTGGGCAGAGGAGGAGACGTTGACCACACGAGAGAAGTGACCACATTTCCCAGAATCCTTCAGTGTGTCCAGGAGCAGCCAGGTCAACAGGAAGTGGCCCAGGTAGTTCACGCCAAAGTGCTGCTCAAATCCATCCTCAGTATGGCCCTCAGGAACCAGCATGACACCCGCTTAACACAAACACAAACACACAAAAACACACACATACACAATCATTTAAAGCACACAAAAATACATTTCAAACATGGTGCGTAACACTTTTAATAACACTATTATCCATCAAAATTACACCCCTGTAGAGGATTTCTACTTTTCTTACTGAATACTAGACGGACTACTCTATAAATGCAGTATACAGCTCACACATGACATCTTCATCACTCACCATTATTGACCAGAATGTTTAGCGGCAGGTCCCGCTCCTTGAAGCTCTGGACAAACTGACGGACAGACTGCAAAGAGGCGAGGTCCAGTTTGGTGAACTCCACTGGAATGAACACACAGACACACAGAGACACACACACACACATCAGGGCCATTGTAAACGGATTATTTCTGCTCGCCGTTTTGGCTGTAAGACATCAAAGAGTGTATTAATCATCTCTTACAGCGGGCTCGTGGGTCCTCAGACTACAATACTGGCAGCGTTACGCTTCTGTTGCACCAGCACATTATTTCAAACCTACAGTAATACTTCCTCCTGAGCTCCATCAAAGCTTAACACACACCGTTATATCAGGTCTAATGTATGATAAGACACAGGTAAGACAGCATTGCCCAGGAGCTGATATCATCAGAGCGTCAAAGTGACTCTGTGTGCTTAAATAAGTGTGTGTGTATACTCAACTGTATGGAGAGAAATGCCTGAGTATATTTAAAAAGCTTGACAGACATACACTTCTACTACACAGTATGAAGAGTGTTAATGCTCAAGCAGCACTTTTATTGTAATACCTGCAGAGGAATAAGACAGCAATGAAATGAGACTTCCCCTTAACTAGTCAATAAATGATAAGGGATTACTGTAAATGTGATGGCGTCTGTTTCTCATGTCAGTCATGTCACTGCTCCAACCCGAGGGAGTGTTTTTCATATTGAGTTGTCACATAATACTTAGTACAGTTGTCAGTATTTCTACTCCAGCACTCGGTTGATAGCAGACTTTTGCAAATTCAATTTCTGCATTTTGTTTCTTTAGATATTTTCTGGCCAGCTCTGAAGCTTTAGTCCTTCCCTGTCTCCTTCTATTTTATCCTTTATTTACTCTTGCAATAAATAAAAGCAAAGATGTTGATCTCTGTTTTCCCCAAACAGGCTCTCTGTTTGTTGAATGACCTTCCCAATCCACAGGACTGCAGAGTCACTGCTAATCTTAAAAAGCAAATTGAAATCCCATTTCATCAAGAAAGGCTTTAAATTCCCACGCTACATGTCACGGGTGCACCTTGATAGTGACTATATGTCATGCTTTTTGACCTGTGTTCACCTGCCGGATCACTACTATCATTACAGATCTTGTTACCCTCGTCTGCCCTCAAATCACCTCATTCCCCTCACCTGAGCTTCCCCGCCTAGGTCCACACCTGGACCTCATTATCCTCACCGCCCACTCATTCTCATACCAGCCCAGATTCACTAACCCTCCGCCAGATTGTCTCGATTTTTGCCCATCCGTCCTTGGTTTTGTTGGCCTGATCTGCCTGCCTATGGGACTCCTGTTTGTTTTGAGACTGATTAAAAGGATTTTGGACACTCAGCTGCTTTTGAATTTGTACTTTTAGTTCAGTTTTCGGAGTTGTTACACTACATCCTCCTCATGTGTGCACATTACAGGCTTTCATTTCATTTCCAAGCACTCCTCCGCTAGAAAAACAAATCAAAGAATGTAAAACACTGCATATCCCTTTTTGCAACTTTGTGTTTTTGTATATGAAATTGGCATTTGGTTTGCACCAAACCACAAAAAACAATAATCTTACTAATCCCTCATCAAACACATAGAAGTAATATAAATGCAGTGTGAGAATATAAACACATCAAGAGCATAACACATAGCATGAATCACATTTCAAATTCCTTTGTGCCATATTTCAGATTTGTTAATGTGTGCAATGTTTGCAACTCCGACAGGTTGAGGTGTTTCATTTGATGTTTTTCCTTCGGCTGGCAGTGTAAACCATAAATTTATAATACTCAAAGGCGGGCGGCGCTGCTCTCCTCTCCTCTGGATGGGGAGGTGACAGAGGTCATATCATATATCACGGTATCAGAGAGAGCAGTGAGTCCGGGATCAACAATGAGAATGTAAAATGAGGAAACAGGACGTCATCCATACTGACAAGTATGCCTCAAGATGCACGAAGCCTTATGCTGTGTTCACACTACGAGTGACACCGCAAGATTCTACGAGTGAATTTAAATGGAAGCCGGTGACACGAAGCTACAAACTGACGCCTGACACTTGTCGCTGCGTGACGGGTATGACACGCTACAAATAATGTTGAGCTGGGCTTTGAGCTTTGACGCTCATAGAGTGAACACAGCATTAGGATCATTCACTTGGACTTTTTTAATGGCCTCAAACAAACCCTCGAAATGCATCGGCAATTAGGAATGAACCGCACCCAGATATGTAAATATCCTTGTTTCCTGTTGGGCTCTGAATGACTTTTTCAGTATGTGATAAATCCTTTTTGGATAAACAGCTGCTGTTGCCAAAGTGCTAAAACAGGAGTGCACTGCTATAACACAGAAAGGAGGCTGGAGGATGTCTTTCCAACATCAGGAGAATGATATATTGTTCCGCCCTATAACCCCAGTAAGCCTTTAGAGGGTCAAATATAAATGGACAAAGACGGGAAGAGGACTGAGGACGGAGAGTTGATGGAGCTGATAGAGGAAAAAGCCGCCGTGACAGATGAGAGTGCAGCCATTCCTGATGACGGTCTGATAGCAGCCTTATCTCCACGCCATGCCACTCACCTCTAGCTGAGTGTGTGTGTGCGTGTGTGTGTGTGTGTGTGTGTGTGTGTGTGTGCAAGAGATAGAGAGGGGGAGAAAGCAAAAGAAAAGAAAGATAGAAACAGATAAATCAAGTGTGCGCATTTTATTGTCCGTAAGCAAGTTTATATCAGTGTGTGTGTTTTTGGCTTTTATGTATACCAGCCAGCAGATATGCGTGTGTTCGCCAGATAACAGGCACGTGTGTGTGAGTGTGTGTGTCCTGCCTGTCAGTCATCTCCTGTCCTCTTGTCTTGAGTGGGCTCCCTTGGGACCAGGCCCTTTCAGACAGGCCAGTCATATCTAGAAAGCCCACTGGGGGTGAAATGCCATCGATCTGGCGCAGCTCTGCTGCCGCAAGCCCTCAATTAAGACGGCAGGATCTTCTATAAAGCTCAGCTTCCTCGACTCAAACACACCGACTGTGTTTTCATTACAGAGGAATGACTCGAAACTAACAACAGGAACTGCCTTCGGAGACACACGCATGCTGTTTAAGACCCACTGGATCCACCCACGGTCTCCATTTCTAATTCATCATTATTAGCATTTCAACTGCATGTTAACTTTAATTAAACTGTGAACTGCAAATTAAACGACTACTTCATTTTTTTTTCAATTAATTCTGAGTTCATGTAGTAGCAAAGCGGGTGTGTGAGTTTTTCTTATTGTAAGTGTAATAGTGGTTTAAAGGAACAGTGTGTAACATTTAGGGGGATCTATTGGCCGCCATGTTTCTACAGTAGCTCAGAACGGACAAACCAAACACTCTGTTAACTTTTCCTGCTTGGGCTGGAGTCGATAACGTTACTCGCTCAAGAGCGTCACTCCACTCAGCCGCTGGAAAACAAGACTCCAGAAACCTCTGTTGGTCCTGAGGAGCTGCAGCATTTATTTCTGCACAAACTGCAACTTCCACTGTACATTGACTTGATATTCTCAAAGCTAAACTAACTCTGTCTTCCACTGGCTCACTTGGACACTCACACACATTCGCCACTGCCCGCTCTCTCTTGCTTCACTACTCACTTCCCACGCACACACACTCAGACTTTGATATCCTCTAAATGACCTTGACTCTTACAACAACTGGCTCTAGAGAGGGCCATTCGCATTTTCACGTCGGCCACCGTACTTTTCCTACACGCTTGGCACACGGGAGAGGCTTCAAGATGTTGCTAAATCCTACATACTGTTTATCTTTAATAAAACAGGGAAAGGTAGAAATTTTCTGTATCATGCCAGTTTGTTATTTTTAGGTGGTGGAGAGTATAAAGCCATGTCATCAACCATAAAAATCACAGATTTTACTGTTGTTTGTAATATAACATAGCTGAATATCTGTCATTTTAATGTAATTTGTAATTAACTTAGAGAAGGTTTATAAATTACAGGTTCTTCTACTGGATTATTTTATAATGCACTGCCATTTTCCATTATTTCAAATGGTCTAAAAACCTATTTTACTATTACTTGTGTACTCTGTACAATCATTTTCAGTTAAATGACAACATGCTAAAGTTATTTAAATTGACAAACAATGTGGGTATGCACTGAGATGGTCATACGGTGGGTCGCTGGTTACAAGTCTGCATAATTGAAATCTTGACACCAGTCTAATTGTTAAAATCAAATTAAATTTGTGGCACATCTCTGTTAGCAAAACAGGTGAAGGAGAGGATGACTGCTAAAGGACAGCGAAAAAACACTTGGCTTGAGAAGATTTATAGTGTCATGACTTTAAAATGTCTTCGTCCTTTTTGTCCTCAACAGACAGAGACAAAAACTGCCACAGAAAGGTCTCAAAAGGACTGAGGTTTGATAAATAGTTTTTATACTGAATACAGATTTGATGAAATGCATTAAATCCCACTTCTTATCTTAAGTGTTCGATAAATCCATCTGATCATTAATCCTCTTATTACAGACAGACATTTTGACATGTCACAGTAGGAAAAGCACATCTGTATAGTCAAATTAATGATGGCTGAATTCCATTTCGCTGCTTCAGTTTCAGGGTGCTGGTATCGTTCATGCTGGTTCACTGCAACATATCATCATACAATGGTTCGTATATGATTTCTTACAAAAAATTATTCCTAATTTTTCGTGCACTTTCCTACGAATGTCCAGCAACAGGTGTCAATTTATGCTTGTTACAAGCATACAGTCTTTTCAAAATAAACTTCCGTCTTCACAGGAAACAACTTGGTTAGGTTTAGGCAACAAAACTACTTAGTTAGGTTTAGGAAAGGATCGTGGTTTGGGTTAAAATAACTACGGAAGTGGCGTAACTTAAGTACAGAAGTTAGGTGACAAATAAATCAACGTTGACTTCTGGTTTCACACGGGGTACGAACAGCTGTCTCCTGGCAAAAGTCTGGTGTTTTTTTGACCCACCCATCCACCCCGACCTCCTCCCTACGCTGCGTTTGTTGCTCTTTATACTTCCTGGTTCACGATTGCATACAAATTCATTTTCTGGGATATATACAAATTACAGTGTACTTTTCGTAGGTATAGCTAAGAACAGTGTATGAGAACAGCCTGCTCACTGTCACACTGTCACCACTTACTGGGACACTTGAATAGAACAGAGCCATTGTTAATGTTATTAGTAACACCTGTGCTTTCCCTTCTGTGACAAGTCAAAATGTTTGCTTTAAAAAAGGACTGAACTACTTCACCGTTTCCTTCAAAACAACAAGATTTTCACCACGGCGTGCTTTTTTCTATTACTTCCAAACAAAGACACATGAATGCACCATGTCACATTTATGACTTGTGAAGTCTTGAAGGGGTCAAAAGTCAAAGGATGTTTTCATGGAAGAGTAGTGATTTCTAACTGTGCTCCAGAGCTTGTGGACAAACACCTTCCTCTTTTCCCCTTTCTGTTTCCTCTGCCACACAAACAGCTCTCTCTCTCTCTCTCTCTCTGACTGTGTGTTTCTCAACCAGTTGCTCTTTATGAATGGAAAAGCAGACACAAGAGTGTTATGCAATTGCGTCTGTGATTTTGAACACTAAACGTGATTAGAAACGGTTCCTGCCACATCAGTGCACAATCAGAGCCACTGTAGTGTAGTACCACAATAGCCACTGAAAAAATAAAAGCTTGCTTCAACTGAAAATCCCTCAACTGTTTATACTGGACTTCTAGAGTCTGTTCAGCTTTTAAGTGAAAAGATGCAGAAGAGGGAAAGTAAAAATGGTCCAACAAATAATACAATGCATCTAAATGTTTAGTGTGTGCACTAATGTTTTCGCATAAAAATGCAATATAAAGTCACTGAACAGTTTTCCAAGTTGAATCTATGTGAACTAAATATTTCAACAGACAGACAGTGAACTGAAACATCTTGCAGAAGTTAATCCTGTTTTATCTAGCTCGGTGCAATTGTGATTCGATTTTGTGGAGAGGTACAAATGCACTCTGGGGTTGCTTGTTTTTTTCCAGCTCGGCTTCAGCGTGCAACAGGAAAATCTCACTTTTACGTGCTCTGCTGCACTGCTTCACTTTCAAATATGAGCACAGTCTACATCCTGAACAGCAGGTGATTAATATGTAAGTCGGCTAATGTTGCCCACGCCTCATCATACTCAGAACTCATAATACAAGAGTTCAATTCCTGGCCTTCGTGCTGTAGCATCTTTGTCTGCTCTGTTAAATTTTGGTGTTTCTTTGCAAAAAGGAATCATTTTAAAAAAGCAATAAAAAAGAGCACTTTAACATGCGTCTTGTGTCCTAGATTTGATTAAACTGAATTACACTTAAATCTGATATTAAAATGCACCACTGGTCAACACATTCAAATTTCTCTTCTGCTTGCCAAAAGAGATCTTTCAAGCTTTAAAATTGACAGTTAAAACCTTGACGTGCAATTAATTTTTTGGCAAATGCCTCACTGTCAGAGATCTAACAACAGTTTGGACTGGAAACACAAGGTCTTAATGCGGTCAGATGCGACTGACCAATCTTCAGATGTGCTTGGATGATCAGTTTTATTAACTTTTGCTGCAAATACACAAGCTGCTCTCATACACTGTTCGTAGCTATACCTACGAAAAGTAATGCATGGTAATTTGTGTATATCCCATAAAATCAATTCATGTGTAATTCACGTAATCGTGAACCAGAAAATATAAAGAGTGGCGAATGCCACGTAGGGAGGAGGTCGGGGTGGATCACAAAATACTGGACTTTCACCCAGGAGACCGGCATCGTATCCCGTATGAAACCAGAAGTCAACGTTGTTTTATTTGTCACGTAAGTTACGTACTTAGGTTACGCCACCGGAGTTATTTTAAGCCAAACCACAATGTTTTCCTAAACCTAACCAAGTAGTTTTGTTGCCTTAACCTAAGGAAGTAGTTTCCACGGAAGATGGAAGTTTATTTTGAAGACTGTATGCATGTAACGAGTGGAAATTGACACGTGTTGCTGGACATTCTTAGGAAAACGAACGAAAAAGGAGGAATAACTTTTTCGTAACATATCATACAAACCGTTGTATGACAAGACGTTGAAATACAACACTGTAAAAGATCATTGCTGAGTCATAAATTCACCTGAATCTGAAGCTAGTTGTAATTTCTTTGCATCACATCTTGCTACAGCTTCTCACCTCTCTATAATACAAGACTATCCACCCTAAAACAACCTCTAAAACAACCTCTTAAGAGGTGACAAGGAAGTATTAATAGTTTCACTTTGAACTGATAAACAACACAGTGATTTCTAAGAATATTAAATCTGGGCATCGAGCCAGTGTTAGCTCCTCCAAAGACATTTTCACTCAGCTGATGTGGGAGAGAGGAGGCTGGCTGGTCCCTTACTCAACTCCAGCTTTGTAGTGTTAAAGGGATGATAAAGTCAAAGACAGCTGGGAATCTAAATCTGCGAATACTGTAAGGCTGTCTTACACAATAATACAGCACTAATACAAATAAACATACACATCTTGTATACACACACAGTCACTCAGAAATAATACACAGAACATTTGCAACACCACGACTTCTCACGAGTGCACACAATGTCATGGGTCATATGTGAACAAAAACAAATTTGTTGATGCACAAACTCTAACAAGGTCAGTCTTTTTATAAACTTTCAACTCAGGTCCAATTACTTTTATGAATTAACTAAAAGGCGACTAAAAATGATGTTAATTGGAGTGTGAAAGAGCTTAGGTAAAACGATAATAGTTTTTGTAGGAAGGGAGCAGCTGGGTTACCTAAGCGAGACAAAATGTAATGTGTGCAGCACCCAAACACACACACGCACACAAACACACACACACACACACACACACACACACAGGTAGCCTTGCTTCACACTGTTAATCTAGGCCCATGGTTTGAGGCACAAAGTGTTACTTTCAAGTGCACCGTGACTAAAGTTAGTGGACAGCCAGCACTGCCTCTGGCAGAAATACAGAAATACCCTGTGTGTGTGTGTGTGTGTGTGTGTGTGTGTGTGTGTGTGTGTGTGTGTGTGTGTGTGTGTGTGTGTGTATTGTGTGTGTATGTTTGTATGTGTGTGTGTGTATGTTTGTAAAGTAAAACGCTTAAAGCCTCATTGACTAAAGCCCACTCACAGTCTAAAGTCATTAGCATATTTCCACAGGATTGTACCCACAGTACCTTTGCTATGCCAGGCAATACACTACAACATGATACTGAATAGGATGAAAAACCCCTTTACACATTTACATATAAAAAGATGTACATACATACATACATACATACATACAAGCAGTATATCCACACATACATGTGCCAAGAATTGTACAACAAAACATATGCCTGTAATATTCCTACTGTGTAATGACTGTTTTTTTTCAACATGGTTGAATCAAAAAGTAGACTATGCTAAACTGTGGTGATTTTTAGTGTGATATTGCATAATTATGTATACATTTCAAAATAAATGTTATTCTAAATCAAGTCTCCTGTACCTTAAATACTTATTAAAGTTGCTACAGCTTATATTGTATGTTTGTTTGCCAAAAATTTGGCGACAGACGTTGATGGACAGCTCTGTAACATCAATAACGCTTCAATTTAGTACAAGATTTCACTTTGCTAGGCGTAATATATTTTTTAAATTAGTTCAGACTTTATGATTTTATGGTTACACGTCTCCAATACGCAAGGAGGCTCTCAGGAAGTGACGACGTAAATTACTGCTCGGTGCATCTGAAAAGATACATAGTACTGTTTATTCACACAAAAGTATGATGAACGAGTATACATATTGAGTATCTAGTGTATAGTATACGATTTTGGACACCACCCCAGTTTGGAAAAATACCGGATGAATACCGAAGTGACTCCAACACAATGTTTTAAATTCTATAAACTATGTCAAGATGCTTTCTAGTGAAATTAAATTCTCTGTCACTGGTGACACCTTGAAATCCCCTGAAGAACCTCTACATTTGTCCACAGTTTGAGAAGCACCTCTGCAGCCTGCATGATTATTACGAGCCGTCTCCCATTTCTCATAAGAGACAAATGTGCAAACACTAGGAAGGATGCCAAAGGGCGTTTGGACAGAGATGTTTAAAGCTCCTGCCTCACATACTAATGAGAATCCATTACCGTCTCATTCAAACACACACACACATCAACACATTCTCATTCAGTGCACAAGCATCTGGCGACAGACACCCCCCTTGTCCCCTATGCCTCAGTGCCTGCCAATTACAAAAGAAGTAATCAATTCCACCACGGCCCCGTCCAGGGAAATCGACTTCAATGACACCGGCTACATGGCCGCCGTCTCTGTACCTGACAGCCACTTACACACAGGCAGGGACCCGGCCAGCCGGCGTTCTGCTGCTCTCCACCGCGGCGCCAAGCAAGACATCCCGCGGCTTGTTTCCCAAAAGGCAGTATCATACACAACCTGTAGCCAGCTCCATCAGTGAGAACTTATCAAGTGCTAACAGATACTGTTACAACAGGTTTGTTATCATCTGTGGATCACAGACATGTATTCAGTTAAACAATGTATTAAATGAACTGAGTGGGAACTCTTCGGTGGTAAATTTAAGCTTAAAATGTGATATGAAAACATGTTTTGTTTTTTTAACAACAATGAGATTTGCTATAATCACCAGGTAGAAGGTCAGGATTTCATTTTCTTCACTTTCTAATCAACCCGATCTCACGGGAAGGCGTAACAATGACATGATATTGAAGACATGAGAACGCATTTTAGCATTTTCTGATATCAGAAAAAGAATAAAGTCTAATTTCATGTATTTGTTTTGCAGTGGCAGTGCGCCCTGTATTAGTGTTCTGCAGTGAGCATTCATTTTGTGTACTGACTGCTGATGTCGGTACAGTAATTTAACCGAGGAAATTTCTGTGTTTTCACTGTTTATCACTTTATATTCAACAGCCTAACACGCAGAGATCAGAGAGGTTGGTGGAGTCTGTGTGTGTGTGTGCTAAAGGTGATGTTTTAATCCCCCACTGTCTGTCTCTTAAATGTCTTTTGACTTTACGAACAGATTTCAAACACTGCACCATCTGGCTATCATGAAATATTGACAGATTTGAACAAACTACTGTATTGGTTTGAACCAGCTTATAGGTATAATCCATCATCCATTGCTGACAGTGTTCTGACAGTAAAACTGGCCCATGAAAGATAACATAGCTGCTAGACTGAGTGTGATTGTTATTTGGAGCACATTTGCATGGAGCTTTTCTCAACTTGTTTTGTGCAAATGGCCCGTCATAGAACAACTGAGGCTCGAGGTTTAGACGCTGTTTCTACAAATATGTCTGACCACAGGTGTATACTCCTAAATACCTGGTGATGAAACATGCTATGGTATAATTACAGTATATTTCCTATCATAAAAAATTAAGATACCTCAAATTTCAGTTTGCCTTTAAAATCAACTACAGATCATCTTGCGATGGGATCACACCAGCGCCAAATCGGGCCATAAAACCGGCGCCTTGCTTGGACTATACCCATTGTTGAACCCCGGCGTTCATTTCGATCTCAACTACAAATATGTAAAGTTTCATGACTGATCTTGCACGGCTGTGAGGCAAAACCGCTTCTGTGGTAGTTCCCACTAGAGGAGAGGTCTTTCCCATTTCACAGTTTATTCCTTTCTTTGCATCCTCTCCTCACGTCTGAGTCCCGCCCACGGGAGATGCGAGCGGAGGAGGTGAAGAAGAGACACGAGGAGTTGAGGCAACAGGCAATTAACAAAATGAGTCATTCTTGCCTCGGAGTTGTCATTAGAAAGCGACATCAATTAAATACGACGTGTGGCACAGCTGCATCAGCTGTCCATTGTTTTGTTATACCGCTGTGTTTAATGATCTCTGTATATATATTACAAATAGCAACTTATGAGAGCATTATTTAAGATGATCAAACTTATGAAGTTTGATCATCTTAAATAACTACAACTTATGAATTCAAAAGGAACAATTACAATAGAGTCCTGCCACGGTTTGTATATTCCAGCTGTGTGTCAGGCCTCTTTTATACGCCATGGGTGCCGAAAAGACTTCCGCAAAGGACACACCACTATATATTCGCTTATAGCTCCTCCGGAAAGCCTTCACGCTCCTCGGGATGCATTTTAGGAATTGGGACGTCTACCGAGATGGAGCGCTGAGATTGATTTCAGGGTCACAAGCCGGAGGAGCGATGAGACGAGGAGGCACAAAATTGAGAAATGAGAAGAGCTCAAAGTGTCTCCAGGACCACATTTTGCCTCACGGCTGGTAAATAATTAATAATTATTACAAATCTTTGAACATCCCTCGAGGTAAGTACCTACTGACGAGCCTTGCACGGTGATGAAGACTCGACGCCGTTTGGTACAAAAAAGAAAAACTCTCGAGTCTCCTTAGTCATGAGACTATGGTGGAATTTATGGTGCTGTGAAGGTCAGCCAAGTCAATTTCTCAACATGGGAGTTACAGAGAACACTGTAAGCGTTAGTCAATGGAGTAATAAATCTCTTCGCTGCTATCGTTTGTCTCGTCTGCACCACCATTTTCCCTCCACCTCGTCTTTCTTTCCCCCTTTTTATTTTCCTATATTTGCCCATTTGTCATGTTCTCCCACCCTCTCTGCCTCCTTCCACGTCCGTCTCTCCCCCTCCTCTCTCACATCTCGCTTGACTTATCTCCCCTCATCGTCTTCTCGTAGCCTTTTCCCTCGAATCTTCCTCTTCCTCACGGTGCACCAACGACACTCCTGGCATTGTACAGTCGGCATGGAAGCTCTGTGTGTCTGTGTATGAGTGTATACCTACAAGTGTGCAACTATGTGTGTGTGTGCCTAGTAAAAACTGTACAAACAAGCCTGAGGGACGCACTGCTGCAGCGTTGCCCTTTATCTTCTAACACTGGCACACAAAAACAAGAACGTGCGCGCGCGCGTGTGTGTGTGTGTGTGTGTGTGTGTGTGTGTGTGTGTGCATGTTTGCAATGTTACCTTTGGCCTCTTTGTACTCTTCACAGATCCTTCTGACGGCCTCCAGACCCTCCTGCTCATCCCTCCCACCTGAAAGAGAAGGAGACGCACAGATTAATACAAGGTCTGACAAGCCCTTAGAGGCTTTTAATAAAATAATACTGATTTTTTTTCTCAGTTCTGTGTTCTTTCATCTTGTAAAAAAAAAAAAAACATATTTCCACGAAGGGTTCTTCAAATGAAAAGAGTTCTTGATACAACCATTTAGCCCTTGAGGAAGAACTCTGGTTTCAAAGACTGTACAGTACTTTAAAAATAGAATTAATTATACCATCAAAAGATATCAAATAAAAAGCAAGCCTTGTTGTTAATATTTTTGTCTTAAAGGGGGGAGGGGACCATAGCATTCATACAGAACTCTAAATAGCATGTATTGTATGACAAGAAATATCAATAATAAGAAATATAAATCAAAGTATAACTAACTAGTGCGCAGCAGACAAGCATGATTTCCACTCTATTAGTAAAATAACATAAAGTGCATTAACCCAATGGGTGTACTCTATTAATAAAATGTATACCTGTGTCTAGGGCTGGAAATATGACAAATCAAAACAATATAAAATGTCTATTGTATATATTTGTTTTCTCTATAATTTCAATTTTATATTCATTTTGCACTTCAAATTTTGTTCTTCAAATGAGAAAATACTGACTACTTTTCATTTGTCAAGTATTTAATTCACAGGAGTATATGAAAACAGGCTTTACCATGTGGTTATTTCATATAATATTAGACTGTTAGACTATTTATTTATTTATTGAGTTACCAGAAAACATGCTATATCGTGATATATATCGTTATCGAGATATGAAATGACCTATATTGTGATAGAAGATTTTGGCCATATCGCCCAGCCCTGTGTCTGTGTCTTTATAAATTAACAGGCATGTTGAATAAACATTTTCCAGCACACAACACACCATGCGTTACTTTAACATTAGATACACCACTTTAGAAATGTTAATATCTTTTAACACGCTCAGATGCCCTGGTGAAATATTATACAGTCACAGACTCTCTGACTCAGGACAGAGTTTCTGTTTGCATACAAATGAGCCCGTTCTCTATAAAAGAGAGAAGAAAATATTTAGAAACAGAGGGTGAAAATATGACAAAGATACATGGAGATGAAAGGAACTGGGAGCTGCGCTGTGTCTCAATATGTGTACTTTCGTACTTACACTTGCTGTTTTGAGTGCAAAAGTGTGTTCACACTGAGAAGTATGGCAAATGCAGTGCACTCTTACTACCCAAATGTTGTGCTCAAAGTGTGGAACGCTGGGCACGTCTCACCCTCAACCGTCACCATCTTTACTACGTAGCTGAAGGGGAGGCGAAAAATGGCAGGCGAGGAAGCTGCAGCGGTTGCGTTTGAGACGGCAAACACCGAACTACACGAGTTTAACTTATAAATGTGTTTTTTTCACTAAGTACCACTATACTGTAGTCAGATAACAGCCATTATAGGGTTAATTTATCCGTCTGAATTGAATTACTGCCGATACGGTGTGATGTCCACGGCCGTGTGTGATTTAAGACAAGACTGCACTCTTGAAATTCACGCACTACGCAAGTAAGTACACAGTGTGCATTACGTACTACATGGAAGTGTGCTAACGAAATATCCGAATTGAGACACAGAACTGGTGTCTAATTTACTGATCCTCATTTTCAAAAGACACACTCCAAAGTTAGTTGCATGGACACATTAAGGACACCGACAAACTCACAGACACGTTGACTTCATAAACTCGCTTCCTACAAATTAGTGCCGATAATTAGGCAAATCAATTAGTGATTAGTCCATTGACAAAACATTAGTCGAACATTAGCTGGTTCCCACTTCTCAAATGTAAGGATTTGATGCATACACTGTATGAACACACACACACACACACACACACACACACACACACACACACACACACACACACACACACACACACGCAAACTCTCTTTTTATCCAAACTCATACACACAAATAGCCTACAAGCACACTCTAATTTTCTCTCTGCACACACACACAAACACACATAGACACACTAATCTTGGATTATCACGCAGGCCTTTTTCAAGGGCACAGCATCATTTACCCTGATGCACTGCGGTGAAAGATGCGGCTCTTCTGGGTGTCGCCGGGTTCACACGAACAGGAAGTAATCACAGCGATCTCGCGCAAATAAACACTTTTAGAGAAATAGTTGCTCTTCAACAGGCTTCTCTGCTTAATGGACCAAAAGTCACTGAGAACGCTGCATATCATTAAATACACATTTCTGCACAACTGCTTTCGGTCAAAGCTCCCCATTAAAATAGCCGCTGATTAAAAATGTGCCCCGAGGTATCAATTTGCCTACTAAATATTTTGGGCTGGGGGTTAAAAATGTAACCTAATTAATTCACTTAAATAATCTTGCTGCAGCTGAACAAATGGATAAACTGAGCGCGACACAGAGTAAGAAAGTCCTAACATGCGCCTCATACTTGGAAAATGATACTCACACCTGTGATAAATTCAATATTAATCTCATGTCAGCGTTAATTAGAGAGCTGAAGACACCAGTAAATTCATGCAGTTCATCTGGTTTAACCTGCAAATGCAACAGTTGAGTTACGTGTTGGAGCGCTTTCTTGAAAAACAACAGTTGTTCCATACATATCCATATAAGTGGTACAATACTGTATGAAATATTTAGTGACATTCTGTATGTACACACAATAAAGACAAGAAAAAACAGAATGGTACATAATGATAATACAAAATGTTAAAAAGCACAACATACCCATACAACACAATTTAAAAGATGATGATGATAATACTACCACTAATAATAATTATAATAATAATAATAATCCTCCAGAATAAACAATA
>CAKAOH010019395.1:35095-195997 GCA_916701665.1 Sebastiscus tertius
GTGTAAAGCCTGCATGGCTAGTTTTGACCTTTTTTTTATTTTTCTGCTACTCATTCTTGGTGTGGGACAGTGTAAGAAGGTGGCAATTTCTCATCACTTAGAGACCTGGTTTATTGGTGTAAAAGGATGTGCACAATCTGGTAAATCTGTACACTTCTTATTTAATAAGACTAGAAAACACCCATCACAGCAGCGTGACTGACTTCTCTGATAAATTTCATCAAGTGTCATGTAGCACATTTGGCCTCCAGAGACTTTTTCCTCCGCTATAGCAAATGCAATAATGTAGAGTTTCAAAAGGACAAAGATGATTTCCTTTATGAGTCTAATTCATCAAGCCCACATATCACAGTGTGATATATAAACCTAATTTAACGGCACTTTAATGGCTGTTTCTGGCATCGGCATTCGTTCATGACTTTATGAAATGTAAGACGTTGGCACAGATTAGGAGACAGACTGAGATGAGAAATCTGTAGATATTGATTTTAAATTTAAGATATCTGAATTGCAAAGTGCCTCGTCTGGGAATTAAAATATTATGTCAAATTAGCAGAAAGAAAACACAAAGCCTTGTTTTCATATTTAGTTGAGTAACTTTTTCAAACGCTGATGCACCGAAATTACCTTGTTACATCATTGATGTCATCTTAAGTCCACAATGACTATTGTGTCCATGTTTGTCAAAAAATAAAGCTTATTATATTCAATTACTCAAGAAGAAAGACATTCATACTGCACATTAGCTATTGCAGTTTACAGTTTGAGATCGGGATGCACCGATACCGAATTGGATATTGAAAATGAACTGGAATTTTAATTACTGTTTCAATTTTGACCAATTTGTTGCTGCATTAAAAAGGTTGACACCTGAATTGTTAATCCTGTTCATTTTTAAGATTTTTTACGAAGTTTCTAGAGTATGATTTATTATTCTAATAATAAAGAACAATTCAGTAAATTTATATCTATGTATTTATTTGTTACATTTTATTTTATAAAGTTAGGAAATCAATGTTTAAGTCAGGCCTTATGTTGCCGGTCTCTCCCACACAGTGAGGCGTACAGCTTATTAATATTAATTGATACCCAAAGCCCAGGTATCGGTATCGAGAAAAGTTGGATTGGTGCATCCCTAGTTTGAGATTTTACATTTTCTTCATTCATTTATTTTCATTCTCTTTCTTGGAAGGATCTACTGATGTTGCTATGCACGTCATGCATGAATGCTATAATTCATATCTTTCCAGTCATTCTACTCATTCCAATTCATTCATATTTTGCAGCTGCAAATAATCCATTTTCCAAATTTCATTATCTTATCTGAAAAACACTCCAAAAGACACCACTTTAATTAAAAATCTCAAAAACACTTGAAGCACAATTGCACGCTGGTTAATATCCAACTGTATTTGACAGCTCAAACCATAAACTCTCCACACGCGAGCACTATGCTACCGCTCCACCTGAAATATGTATCCACTCCATTACCAGAGAGGGATCCACTTCACCATAAATATTCTCACTTCATGAATTATCTCAAGAGGCGGTGGGGGTGTTTGAAATGGAGATACACTCAGAGTCCTGTGGGATCAGCTTCAATGCAGATAGGATTAGACAACAGACACTTCACTTAAAAAGTTCTTCATCTATTGATTTTGTGTGTGCAATCACACGCAGGGCTCAAGTCTCATTTATGTTCTGCTCGAACTGTCTTCAAGGATACTCTGACATTGCGGTATACACTCCGAATGAATAAAGCAGAGTTTTCTTCAAAGTTTTGAGGTTCGTGAACTGAATGGGAAACGCAGTCTGACCCTGGAAGCTAAGGCAAGAGCATGGAAACATACTGCTGCTCCGTGCACAGCAACTTGGGGGTGATCAGATACTGCAGTGGACAGATTTAGGGCAAAAAAAAAAAGAAAAATAATTGAATATTTTCACCGTATATGGCCAGTTTTTGAATAGGTCCCTGTCAGTAATCATCATTGTCAGCTCAAATGCCTGTTACTTATCGTGGTTCTGGTCTAACTGGAACGCTTAACACCTCGTTTCCTCCGCATACTCCCCTCTGATCGCTGTCTTGACTCTACAGAGTCAAGCAACTGTGATATTAACAGGTATAAAGTATTTAGGGCTGACCCGAATGCTTCGAATCTTCGAAGTTTCGACTGTTGCCATGGTAATCAACCTCCAAATCAGTATTCAAATGCTTCGTTTTTTTGTTTTTTTATTATAAAAGTATGTAATAATGAAGTATATATCCCAAAATAGCCCATGAAATAAGGCATAATCCCACAACATTATTAATTATTCATATTCAACATGAATTATTTTTAGTTATTCTCAGACGGATATTGCTGTTTGTTGTGTGTAGAGGTGCATGTGTGTACTGTAATGCGGCAGCGGCACTGTCCTGGGCGCTGAAACGGGGGAGATGGAGACAGACAGACAGAAGAACATGTCAACCTGCTGCGCCGTGAAGCTTCGAATTGCCTTTGAATATTTCTCACCGAAGCATCGATGCCCAAAAATGGTATTGGGGATGTCTCTAAAAGCATTATCAGACTATGTTGGTATTGTACGTACGCTGTTCAGTCAGCTGATTATTTTCTCAGTTGATCGATTGATGGCATTTACTTTCTAAAGTGCAAGATGATGTCATAAAATTGCTCGTTATCCAAGATTAATACTTAAAATGTTTGACCCCTCCGCTTAATATGTGTCCCCCATGTTAAAACGAAACGCCCTTTGGTGAAATTAAACATGCAAGAGGCATCCTTCCTCTCACATTTTATTTATACAATCTGGCTTCAATCCACCTTCAAATTACCAATGGTGAGGAGGTAAATAAGCTCCATTAAAAAAAAAAGTTAAAATATTCAGTTTCCTCTTGAATAAGACAAAGAGAAGCAAACGATCAATCAATCATCAAAATAGTTGCCAATTATTTTTTTGTCGATCAACGTCTTTTCATCTTTACGCATAAAGAATTCTACAGCCACTATTATTGCTCAGATTTATTTTTCAATTTCAGACTGTTGTGCAGTGGTGCACAAGCTGTTATTACGCACCATGAAATCAATTTCTTTAAAGACGTGTGAATGATCTGTAGGAAGAAACAGATACGGACCACAATCACACTCAGTAAGTTAAGTTTTTCTGCCTTTTCTCTGCTGCACCTCTCTGTTGTAATTGCATTAAGTTGCCGCTTCAGATTTATATGTTATTTATTCTTCCTCTGTGTTGACAATTTATGCCTAAAAGAAAAATAAAATAAAAGCATGAGTAAAAACCATGATTTCATGCCCCCCAAAAAAATGGAAAATATAATGTTTGTTGGACCAAATAGGAGTTGTAATTATTACAAATACAGATCCTGATGATTCACCTGGGCACCTTAGCCTACAACATCTCTGTCATCTAAATTCGGTTTCAAGTGGGTATTTCTACAGAGTATAAAATGTAAAATACCTGTTTAGCTGTTACAAGTGAAACACTCTCTGCCCACCTACAAGTCCAAACCCAGTAACTGTAGACTACAAACAGAGAATAAACTTGTTGTTAGTTCAATGGAAGCAGCAGAAAACGACATCAAGCCCCACAGGAGTGAACATTTGAGGAGATGCTAATGGCAGTTAGCTCAGCTGCCAGTTGTGGAGTGTTGCTCGGAGAAATCTTAGATGAAAAGGAAACTGCACTTCCTCACAACATAACCCTCCAGACAAAAAGAACAAAGCACAACAATACAAACAATTAAACAGGATGCCATCCTACCACCCCTGTGTCTCTGCCACAGAGAAAAACTAACTGATCAGGATATAAACAGCTTCACACGCTGTCAGGCAGATTAGGATTCGGTCTGTTACGGCAACAGATCAGATGAATGGTTGTTGTGCAGTTGTTTACCAAAGTGTCCCTTGACAAATCGCTGTTTTTTTTTCATAGGATTGTTACCGTGATAACATTTTAATGTTTACATTTATGCAAAAGCACACATTAGTGTCCTAGGGGGTTAATGTGGGCCGCAAAGTCCCACCATTGACCAGATCATTTCTACAGATAAAACTGGAAATTACGCTTCTGCAAAGATACATGCAAATGTCTCTGTGGATACAGAGAAACATTGCGTGTAACAGTAGGTTTCAGAGGATCCAATGCACACACACCCTAAATCTTAACATGTCGTGACGACCAGGGCGTCAAAAAAAGTAAATGTTATACGAGTTGTATGTGGAAGTACACAAGAAACAACCGTGCAAACGTCTCTGAACAACCCCAGTGCATGTTCGCTTCTGTGCAGAAAAGCCTGTTTCAGCCAAAAGTAGCTTGGAGATAATGCCTCTCTTTAAGAGGTGGATTTATCTTCCGTATTCGCAACACCACATAACAAATGGCCACAGATAACCTACAAAGCTAAACAGACTTTCCAACTAACTCTTGTGCACACACCATTCATCAGCATTGAAAATTACTGCTCCAGGGAAACTTTGCCTCAGCTCACTGGCAACAACATCACATCCAGAATACAAAGTGATCCAACAGCAACAGTGATCTGTTATCAACAACAACAACAACAACAACAAGCGTAGATATGACAGAGAATCGGTTTGAGAGAAAAACATGATCTTGGGTCAAAAAGAGGCCTATTTACAGATTCATCAATGTGCAACAAACGGTTCACTTCAGAGCCCGGAGTCAGAGGGCTCAACAAAACGCTGGAGTGTGTGAAGCAGCTGAACCGTTAATCTCAGGCGGAGCCTTGAACTGCATCACATTAAAAAGACATCAGAGGTGTAGTGATCAACATATTTTAGCGAGTGGCTGCAGGGATACAAGATGAGTGAGTGATCGATGTAGAACATCACCTTGGTAAGTAGCTACTTGATGGCACTTCAAGGAAAGAAGAAAGACGTATAGATAGACATTATGGACAATGGAAATTAATTCATACAGCTGATTCTATATACAGAACACACACATACATACCAAGACAGTCTCACAGGAAGGCGTATAAAGAGCATGACATTACAAGGTCATTCTGCGTGTCATGAGAAAACATTTTAGCCTTTTTGCGTGTCATTTGTGCACCATGCAACAAAACTACGGTAACATCCGCCGTTAGGTTCAGGCAACAAAACTACTTGGTTAGGTTTAGGAAAAACGTCACAGTTGGGCTTAAAATAAGTAAGTAAACTAAGTAAAATACGCACGGAAACAACGTAACATAGGTAACACATCACAAACGTAACCTACAAAACAAAACACCGGTCTCCTGATTAAAAGTCGTGTGTTCGTTGGACCCCAACAACTTCCCAACAACACCATAAGCGGTCTTTCTCGCTTTTTATTCTACGTCGCTAGCTCTGAGCGTAGAATATTTCCGCTGCTGCGTTTACATTGCAGTCGGTACTGTCTACATTGCGTACAAATGACATGCAAAAAACAAGAAAGGTGTTCTTATTGCAAGCTAAAATGTCTTGCACATGGCATTAATGTGCCTTTTACTGCATATACATGCTCTTGGTTTTTATCTGTTTTTCATATCTTTTGATGGTAGCAGCTAAATTCTGGAGTAGTCATATTATTTGTTATATTAACCTTTTACACAGATCCTTTTAAAGGGTCACTAATGTCCTCAGTTTGGTTACTTTCTTTATGAATTTGAAATAAATGCTCATGCCTATTTTATAACAAATTTTCACCATGATTAAAACATTCATACTTAAACTTTGTATATAGTTGATTTGTATTTCTGTGTCTGTGCACGGAAAAATGATAGAATTATGAGTTTCACATAGATGCTAAAAGAAACCACAGTATGAAAGCATCCACTTCCTTCACAAGACTTGGTTGTATTGCATTTATCTGCAAACAGTAAATAGTACTAAATAATAAATGGAACAATACCAGATCCTGTTTTATGCAAAAAAAAAAAAAAAGTCTCTCATAATCCTAAATTTGCATTCAACACTTGGTTTGATAAGAACCTTTTAATCCCAGCAGAGCTCAAAAAGTCTTTACATCGTCTCACAGTGGAGCATCATACATATATTCTTATGATGAAAAACAAGCAGTTTTCATGTTATTCCAAATCTTAAGACGGATCAACGGGGTGTCGAGAGGCATCTGAAGGCGCTGTTGACCGTCTGATGCTAATTATGATCTTTGACAGCGACAGGCTTTTAAGTAGACGCACACAGAGGATGTCTTTAATATGATATGTGGTTTTGTTCACTGTACAATATGCGTTATCATAAAGAGATACATCTATAGTTTAGTAGCCAACCAGCATGAATCATGGATCCAACTCCATTCAGCTAAAAGATGTACTGTGTCTTCCCACTCAACTCTTTTGTAATCCAGCCATGCAGATAGTTTTTATTTCCGTTGTTCAGAGTGTGAGATATTCACCACTTAGAATTTCCACAGGCCTCACTGGCAACAGTTTTCAGGTAGAAAATAGTGTAATAATAAAAAAATAATAGGGCTGTCAAAGTTAAGGCGATAATAACGCATTAACGCAAGTTCATTTTAATGCCACAAATTTATTTAACACATTAATGCAACTTTTTACATTGTAGCCGGCTCAGTTTAAAGCTAGAGTGAAGATACTGGCATCAGATGAAACTTGAAAACCTAAGGAATCCATTGGTACCAACCATGCGAAGCAGGATAAATAAAGCTCCAAACTTATGCTAAATTATGGCGAGGAAAAATTGTCATGGCCATTTTCAAAGGGGTCCCTTGACCTCTGACCTCAAATTATGTGAATGAAAATGGGTTCTATGGGTACTCCCCTTTACAGACATGTCCACTTTATGATAATCACATGCAGTTTGTGGCTAGTCATAGTCAAGTCAGCACACTGACACACTGACAGCTGTTGTTGCCTGTTGTTGCCTGATTTGAGCCTAATTTTTATGCTAAATGCAGTACCTGTGAGGGTTTCTGGACAATATTTGTCATTGTTTTGTGTTGTTAATTGATTTCCAATAATAAATATATACATACATTTGCATAAAGCAAGCATATTTACCCACTTCTGTGCTGATAAGAGTATTTAATACTTGACAAATCTCTTTTTAAGGTACATTTTCAACTGATGAAAAATGCGCAATTAACTTGCGATTAATCGTGAGCCCTAACAAATGGTGAAACCCACAGCGATTCTGTGGAATCGGGACCAGTTTATAGAAGTTAATTTGAAAAAAATCATCCATTAATAATTGCTCATTGCTCTCCTAAAGTTGTCGTAACTTGTCGCTCTACAAGAAAGGAAATCTCTTTATTCATTATCTCACTTTTGTGTTACTTTCTAAAAGTCAGCCCATCAGTTAGGTGTCCTCTACTCACCCCGCCTCACTTCTCTCTGTATTACTGCTGCACAACTGGGCGAAACTAATCTCAGCCTGTTTAGCGGTGATTGAAGCGTCATTATCTGTGACGAGACGAGGCTCAATTCTGCCATCAGTTTTGCATCTGCATGCACAACCGCTTTGACAGATTGCTTTGTCATGTTTTGCTGCTATGCGAAGGGGATTCTGACCGGGACACAATCTGCACTCTGCGGTGATAAATTAATTTGTATGCGATACAAATTCAGAATAATCATGTCACTTATCAAAGCATCAAGCCTACTGTGTGAAATTTCACTTTTGAAAGACAATACAAATATAAAGGTTGTTTTCATTGTTGTGTTTTATTGTGTGTCCGTCCTGTTAAAAGGTTGTATCTCCTGCCCTTAGTTGTGTTTGCATGTCAGTGGTGTGGTGCTTGATACTGTACCTATGATAACATGCGCCCCCAGCCTGGCCATGTGGCGGACTACCTCATAGCCGATTCCCCTGCCTCCTCCTGTCACTATGGCAACCTTGCCATCTTGTCTGGGCATCACTGGCGGAGGCAGAAGAGGACACGCAGATATCAGGGAGAATGTCACTTGATAAGGACGCCGCTTCAAGACGGGCCACTATTTCAAGACATGGGAAGTCCCTGTAGTGAGACCTGTAGATGGTCCGTCACACTCAGATGGACTTTATCTGGGGTTGTATATTCCTATGGTACCGTATAATCATTTCCCTTCGCTTCTTACAGTGTTGCTTATATAGTGTCCTTAAAATATATATTTCTGGGGGGGATTCCTTGCTGACTGATAAGAATGACTTACTAGAAAAGAAATATTAACTTTGTTATATTATATGTCCTATGTAATGTAATTTAAAATAAGCTTTATATAGGACAATACCCACACACTTTCTTTTTTCCCCTCTTTTTTCTTCAAATCAACAAAATGGTGATCATTTTGTCTAATTTGTTTTCATGTATGTATATGACGATGAGCATGAATAACTGAGTGTATCATGCTTTAATAACAAATACTAGTCAATAATAATGTAATATAACTAAGTACATTAACTCAACTACTTAAATACAATTTTGAGGTACTTGTACTTTACTTGAGTATTTCTGTTTTCTGCTACTTTATACTTCTACTCCACTAGATCTCAGAGGGAAATATTGTACTTTTACATTCATCTGACAGCTTTAGTTACTTTACAGATTTATATTTTGTATTAATAATCTGAATCAATCAATAAATTCTGATATATTACTGTAGATTAAGCTGCAGCAGTTAAGTATTTTAAATTTTCCACACCATAACCAGTTGCAATATTATTTGTATTCATTTTTCTGCAGGACAAGTACTTATTATCTACACAAATGTAACCTGGTAGCTGATGTCATGATTCAGGGAGTTTTTTAAGATATTTCAAAGAAGTTATTTGCTAATTATCATCAGTTTACCAGCAGACATGAAAATAAAGCATATCAATTAACTTTGTATTATTTTCCTGGAAATGTATTAAATATCAGCTATTGAGAAATAGTGGAATATAATTATTAAATAATGTTTATAATAAAGTCATTTTCGATAGATTTTGAGATAAATATTGGGATAATTTGGCAGTAATTCCAAAGAAATTTCAAATACTTGCTAATTATCACCTAATTATCATGACATTTGTGGATCTGTAAAATGAAGTGTTACCCTATATTTAATTTTGACTTTATAATTGCTTTTTAAAAATAATATTTCTTAATATAAGGAAAACCTGTCTGCCATGGTGGCAGGTGACTTGAAAGTTTTACCTGCCACAGCCAACGTCTACCTGTTGTCTGGCAGGTGCTCATTTCATTCCCTGTCTGTATACCAAACTGCATTATAAAAAATGTTAATTTAAACAAACATCAATGGATATCAAATGTAGACTCATTTAAGAACATGATTTTAGAAGATTACGAACTATTAAGCTCTTCGGGTGAATTCGGCAACAATAAAACACAAGATAACCCTTTATTTCTCTCACGTTTTGACTTTTATACATCTCTTTAATCCAGCTAACTCAGCTAGCATTAACGTTACTGCACCACGGTCAGATGGAAACTTGTTGAGAGTTGAACCAACCTGGCAACCTGAAAGGTCCGCTGAACAGCTGAACCAACAGCACCTTAAAACCCAGCAGGTAAAGTTTGATAACAGGAAGAAGATGAGACCAGATAGCGGATAGCATCTCTGCCTGGTTCTGTCAACACAGTCATGGAGCAGAGGAGGAGGAGCAGAGGAGGGTAAAGAGTGCAGCTCGGTCTATGGGACGCGTCCCAATATGAAGTTTCAGGCCATCCTTGCTTCCCTCCTTGTCGGACCTTTCACTAGATATTTACAACAGACAGACAGTGGTTAGAAAATTAGCCTATTTTGAAACCCATTCACACTGAATAAAAATGTAAAATTTTTCTTATTTATTTACTTATTTATTTAAAATTATCTCTATTAGCTAGGGCAGGGGGCCAGCAACCTCTCCAGTGGCTCTCTGTGGATTTTTTAAAAAAATAGTGGAAATGAATAACTGTTTTTTGTTTACATTTTCATTTTTATTTATCATTGTTCTATGGTCTATGGTACGGCGGAGTACTAAAGCCACATTGAGGGAAAAAAATAAATCTTAGATTTCGAGAATAAAGTCATAATATTATAAAGTAGTAATTTTACATGTTTTCTTTTTTCTTGTAAAGTTATGACTTTATTCTCATTATATTACAACTTGGGATGACCAGGTGTCCCACTTTACGAGGGACTGCACAGCATTTTTATCCAAGCTGTTGTTGTCCCACATAGTGAGACGATGTCCCACATTTTCATTGGCTTTAGTTTTCAAGAGTCAAACCACTGCAAGGACAGACACTTTTCTCAAAATCTGGCTTTTATCCAATGGCTGTGAAGAAAGCAGGCAAGGCTGTCATCACGGGGCTGTGTTTGCTGTCAAACAAACTGCGCACACCTGGGTCAAGTGCAGGTTGACCTACCACCAAAGAATGTGACTGTGCTTAATGCTAGCCTTTTCTATCCATAAGATGCATGCTACTTGAGAAGCATGCTGCTTCTTGAGATTGACTAATTGTCCTGGCAGCTCA
Organism: Sebastiscus tertius; assembly: GCA_916701665.1. Taxonomy (NCBI): domain Eukaryota; kingdom Metazoa; phylum Chordata; class Actinopteri; order Perciformes; family Sebastidae; genus Sebastiscus; species Sebastiscus tertius. The sequence continues at coordinate 45,572 of CAKAOH010019395.1, forward strand.
CTGCCTAGTTGACCTTGAAAAAAGCGTATTTATTGCAGCTATCCATCACTTAAGGCTATCAGTAGAGGTGGGATTAGTGTATGATGGAGGGGACTCGTTGCTGCTGCTTGATGTGCCGTATGACCCTTCTCTGTACTGTAGATCCATCCAGCATATTGCTCCCTTCAGCTAAACTGACTCTCATTAACTGCTGCCGGAGAGGTCACACACGACAGAGGCATGACACACTCTACTATGATCCGTAATTTCCCAGGATAGGCTTTGAGAACATGTTTCTGGAGCAGTGCAGCTCTTGTCTGCAGCTCTCCAGTTGCACTGGTGGATGTTAGGGTTTCCTCTCATGGGATCACTTGAGTCCATCACACCCGCCTACTCTTATTAGAGGCTAGTCGTGCTGCTGTGATAATTAGTCAGATAGGACTTAAGCTGTGAATCACTGATTCTATGAGTTAGTCAGCGCAAAGTTTTCCCTAAAGAAATGACATATGCTACATGATGCATGTACCTGGTTTATTGCAGGGGTTCTTAGGGACTCCTTAAAGGGGAGACATTTTTCCAAGGACCCCCTCATAATCGTAGCTTTGATTAAGCATAATGCTTACTACCATTTGTACTCTTGTATACTCAGTACTTCAGACCTGTTTGATAGTGATAAACAGAAACACATTTTAATTTGAATCATGTTAATACCACTTTGTTTTGCTCTGATATTCAGGGTTCATGTCGCTTTAGCTTGGCCGGCTTCATGGCTTTGTTCGCTAGCACCTGAAGACACATGACATGTTTTGGTCTGCCATCTGTTGTTTTCTCAATTTAGCTATTGGGCTTAGCGTCACTTGACGATGTGGACTGACTCCATATTTCTCCATACTCACCAGCTAGACGGCTGGCTAATTAGCTAAGCTAAGCAGCAGCAGGAACTGTTCGTTGCACCCTAAGTGAAGGGACTTAATTGGCGTGATGTGTCACAATCAAATCAGAGTTTCTATTGGCCCAAAGCAAATGTGGGTGGGAGTAATAAACATAATATGCTTGTTTTATTAGCGCAAATAGTCCCCATCTGGAGATATGCACATTTTAATGATACAAAATTTTATGATTTATAAAAAAATATTTCATGGTCCCTCTGAGGGTCCCCAGACCCCACTTTGAGCATCACTAGTTTATTGCATGTATATCTACATGCATTAGATTAAGTTAATATAATTTCATATAAAAATGTCTAGCACGAATCAGAAGAGTGTTGATTACAGCTTCAATAACAGAGTGAACTCATTTCCCACTTCCAGAGATAATACTGACACTTCATGTCACACACTATGACTTCCAATCAGTACCAATAATACACCCTGCCTACTGAACATCTTGGCCCATTTTACTGGGCTTAAATGCCAAGATGACATTTTTTAATAATTTAATAATTTAATCTTTTGAGGCTTACCGCATTTTTCTGCAGCCGAGTTTGTTGGAGAACAGTGATTCTCAGCTGTTTCAGCGCTGGAGTGATTTGCCAAGATGCTAAAAGACTTGTTACAACCTAAATGGAAATGTTTAATTACACGAGCAGCGATATCAAATACAAAGAGTAACCAATTAAAGCTACTTATGAGAGCATCCTTGTAAATATTTGCTGAATGGTTGGGGTTTCATAAAATTAATGAAATTCATTCATCCACCTCTTTTTGAGCAACAGCTCAGCTGAAAGTAGCTATATGAATGCCCCAATGTGTGTAATTGATGAGGCAACCAGAGAATGATTAAAAGAGCAAAGTTGTCATTCAATCTTTTCAAGATGAATGCATGTTTATTTCAGCCTCTTCGAAATACCAAGGACACCTGCAGCACTGCGTCACCTTCACAGCACAATGTTAATGCTGGAAATTGATTAATAATGAATCTACACAACCGTTCAAAAGTTTGGAATCGCCTGCCACAAAAGCTTGTGATGTAATATAACTAAGTACATTAACTCAACTACTTAAGTACAATTTTGAGGTACTTCTACTTTATTTGAGTATTTATATTTTCTGCTCTTTATACTTCTACTCCAGTAGATCTCAGAAGGACATATTTTACATTCATTTGACAGCTTAAGTTACTTTACAGATTTATATTTTGAATTAATAATCAAAAAAGAATCAATAAATTCTGATATATTATTGTAGATTAAGCTGCAGCAGTTAAGTATTTAAAATTTGCCACACCATAACCAGTTGCAATATTATTTATATTAATTTTTCTGCAGGACAAGTACTTTTTCTTTTGATGCTTTAAGTACATTTTGCTGAATACTTCTGTCCCTTCACTTAATTAGGATTTTGAATTTGGCACTTTTACCTGTAATGGAGTATTTTTACATGTTCGTATGGTACCTTTACTTTAGTAAGGGATCTGAGTACTTCCCACCACACTGTAAAGTATAGTATGTATCCTATTCAACAATAAAGAAGGTGGATTGAAGTGGAACTTGAGCAGTTATAGCCACAATGGCTGGACAGACAAAGAATTCAACAGAAAATCCAACAATAAAACGCTACAGGACAGGCAACATTTGATTGACAGGTGATTATCTCACACCACAGGACTGAAATGTTTGCCCCAAAAGAATGAGACAAAATCACAACATCATTATCTTTACCAAAAAGAAAGCATAACAAAGGAGCTACGTTCTAGTTTATACAACACAATGTGAACAGACATCTGCTGTGATGGAGTGTGTTTGGCTAGCAGGGCAGCTGAATTATCACTGGCACTCAAAGTAGGCCACCCAAACTCTCCATGTCCTTCTTCTCAACTAAATTACAATCATTTCTGTTAAAGACAGGTCTGGGGCACTCACAATCACTTCCTTTTATTCTTTTGGCAGAGAAATCATTAGTATTAGTCCTCGTCTTGCCCACTATCCAATAGTTAAGGTCAGGGCTGCTCTGACAAGCAGTTGGCCCCAGTTATTAAAGTCTGCTTAGGAGGCGGTTAAATGAGCAGCAACATAAAGAGACTGACTCATCACCACCGCCACTGCTCTGACGGAGGCTGAGCCACGGTGGCTGTGTGTGTATTTAAACGTGCATGTGTCGCCGTTAACGTAAGCTGAGAGGACGTGTGTGTTTGTTCTGCCGCAGCTTGAGAGGTTGGGGGGTCAGCGAGGCGAGCTGGCCTGCTATTGTTTAACGGAAATCGCATCTCACGCATGACTATGGGATGATTATTTGGGATGATGGGACATCAGGAAGACAGTCCTTTTACACATACACACACAAACAAAGACGTGCGCACAGGAGACATGCTGGGAACTGGACATGACAGGAGGGTGTGTGATGTAAATAACATTTGAACAGCATCAGAATAGCTCCAACCAACAGTCACCTAGTCTTATATGACAACCACTGGCTGGCTGCAAAGCCAGACTTGTCTTATTTTGTAAATCCCGGCTGACAAGAGCTCTACAGGATCTCTCTCTCTGTGTGCGTGTGTGTGTGTGTGTGTGTGTGTGTGTGTGTGTGTGCTGCCAGTTAAAATGTAATCTTTATTTCATGTTTCCCATAGATTTATTCCTGGGGAGAAGAGAAGGTAGAGTGTTGGGTATTTTTAGCAGAAAACGCCAGTTTTCAAATAGGATGTTTTTGACACGCTGTTCCCTAACACTTTTGGTTTTGTTACTGATCAGCTGCCGCCCTGGGGAGACGGCAGGTGAAGTGTCATATTGTGAAGAGAGGGGATTTTCCAGGTGTGTTTTGGGCAATTTGGGCTCCAAAGTGTAACAGCGTGTGTGAATTGATGCTGTCTTTTTCTCCTAGTTTGAGCTGCTGCCTCTCTCAGAGCTTTCCATGAAAAGTATCCTCTGTCTGAGAGGCACACAATAAAGGACGGACTCAGAAAGTGAGCCAGAGCTGCAGGATACACCGTGTCCAGCCCCTAATGAGACAGCGCATGTTCTCGTATCATGTAAGAAAGACAAACCCATGGGGGATGCCTTGTTTTGCAGTCTGAAGCACAACAGTCTGTGTGTCTGTGTGTCTGTGTGAGTATATCTGGTGCGTGTGAACAGCAGCAGGTGTTTGTCTGTCTGTACGTGCTGTAAGTGTGAAGAAGGTGAAGAAACAGTATATCACTGTTGATGTAAAGTATGTGAATCGTGTTGCCGTGTTTTGTTTGTTTGAAAAAGAGGAGCAAAGGTAACACTTCATTTGACAGGTACGCAAATTTCATGGTAATTAGGTGATAATTAGCAAGTAACCTATTTGGAATTACTGCCAAATTACCCCAATATTTACCTCAAAATGTATCGAAAAAATACCTATTTTCATGTGTATGTAGATGCATTATTGTGCAGACATTTCAGTATTATGCATGCAAATTGTGTGTGCTATTAATTCATCATGTGCGTGTGTGTGTGTTCATCAAATACATCCCTGTTCCTCCTCACTGTCTTCAGGGAGTGGATCCTTTCCATTAGTACATGTAGAATGAGGAGCAGTGGGAGGGATATTTGCCTGCACCAATTAAGTCTGTCATTAACTCTGTGCAACACACACACACACAGACACACACACAAACATAGACACACAGTATTCAACACATTTAATTTAACAGTGTGTGAGTCAGTGTGTGCGCTTCTGTTTCTGTCTAAAACCTGTTGTCGCTGAGACAGGACTGTGAGGAGACTCTTTCGTCTCTCGCTCTCTCACTTTCTGTCTCCCTCTGCTTTTTTTTTCTCTCTTTCTGTCTCTTACTGCAGGGCTGTGTGCACAAAGCGAGACTTTAAGATGGTGTGTGTGTGTTTTGCTTCGTTGGCTTCAAGCCCTTCACCTACCCCTCTGTTTAACCCGACAGCACCGATGCCTCAGCTCAGTCATGCAGTCACATAAACACACACACACTCACACGTTTTGTTGTGGGTGTGTGATTGTGTCAAAGGAAATTCAATCAGATATCACCCTCCTGAACAGTGGCAATTTGAAACTCTTTTTAGGGGCTCACATAAATCCTCTCAGCACCCCTGAAAAAATAATTATCAAACCCTCTGAGACCCGCGGGATCGTCGACAATTACTCTTAAAGTCTTAAAGCTAGAGTGAAGGTACTGGTATAATATGGAACTAGAAAACCTAAGGAATCCATTATCCAGGAGGCTAAATATCGCTCTATAGTTAGGCTAAATTTTGTCAAGGGAAAATTGGCATGGCGATTTTCAAAGTGGTCCCTTGACCTCTATTAGTGGTATGACAGTAAAATCATTACAGCATTTAATACAAAGTCTCCACTAATATTCATATCCTTCACCCACCTTCAGCCACAGCAGATGAGAGCTGGACCGGTGTGGGTTATTGGGTGGCAAACAACACTTTTGGCTAAATTTAGATATTTAAATGAATGAATGAATATTAAACTAAGGCCTTCCCAATTATTCAAAAACACTCCCCATGAATTTCATAGTGAGGAGGGAAAAGTTGGTGCAGGTTAATAAGAGGGAAAACATATTTGCATGAAAGATGATTAAAACATTCTAATTAATACAATTTAAAGTTTTCCCATAAGAAACCATGCAGATGATAAATATATAATCAAACCTCACATCTGTTTTACGATACAGACAGGACCAGATCTGATGTTTAATGAAGACAACAACAAGCTAATGCTCTAGAGTCAAGTCCTGGTTTGCTCATGTTTACCAGTATTGATTGAACTGTCCACCTGGCCGGAGGGATGGCGGATGTGATTCATGTCTAACTGGGTGTTTCCCTCCCAGTCTGCAGCGCTGAAGTGCTAATAATGTACGCTATTTGGGCTGGAGGGAGTCCATTACGCTGACTGTATCACATCTTTGTCCATCGGGGGACACACGCTGGGGAATGTCGGCTTAGAGGAGGAAAAAGGAAGGAAGAGTGAGAGGGGAGGAGAGGCTCGCACGCATATTCAGGGAAAAGTGTGTGTGTGTGTGTGTGTGTGTGTGTGTGTGTGTGTGTGTGTATTGAAACTCGGACACAGCAGACACGTGTCACCTCAGCTCCAGCGCCGTCAAGCTAAACTGACATAAACAGCCCCAGGCGGCCCTATCAGAGATGGACTTTACATAACGGCTGAGTCACTCACAATCTATTTTTATGGCTTTGAGGTGTGTGTGTGTGTGTGTGTGTGTGTGTGTGTAGTGCTTCTGTCTTTCTGAGAGCCAATTTGTGCTTTAGACCTTCAGAGTGAGGGTGTAGTTGTGACGTCAGGTCATCCTGACCAAGCTTCATTGAGGATTCAAACTTGGTTGGAATAAGGATTAGCTTAAGGGAGGCTAGGGAGGCTTTTTAAAGTGTTTTTTGGGGAATTGTTTGCCTCGATGAGAGCACTGGTTGAAAGCACTGGCTATTAGGACTGGCTGTTTGGAAAGAGACAAGGGGGGTGACGTGCAACAGGACGCCCCAGGCATGATGATGGGTGAGAAAATCCAAAAATCACAACAAGTGTGCATTGCAGAGAGAGAAAAAGTGGGTGTTCAACCTCAAAAATCTGCACTATCAAAGCATGTTAAGTAGTAGAGCCCAGGGGTGTTTGAGGTTGAAATCTCAAAAACTCTGATAATATATTGATAAAGACAATTTACTTTATTTAAATACACTTGTCAGTGTTTTTTTGTGGGCAAACTATGTCACTGTTTCTAAACTAAACTAAATGTATCATTTGGGGCTCCACTAAGGAGTGAGTACCTCCACTGAGGCTGGACAATCTAAATTTATTAATAAGAGAAAATGTTTATATTTTAATCTGCTTCTGGATATGCATTAGAATACAAACAGTGATACCACAACTATGTGATACTTGTCCCCGTGCAGTAGTTCATGTGAAAGGGTAAAAACGCTCACAATGTTAAGAGAGCCTTGTTAAAATTACTGGACATGGACATGGACATGGACCTGGATCTGTTCTCACTTATTCTTTGGTCTAACTCTGCAAGATTTCATTACAGTCAGAACAGGTTTTTGAGATATAATGCTCACTATCAGACAAACAAATAAACATAGCCTCAAGGTAATAATGAAATTCATAAATGTTAAGTCAATTAATTAAATGCTATTCACTTGAATGATCACACAGCTACGAGGTTAGGGATCGGATTAGGGTCTAGGAGGATGAATGTTGTTACTAGAGGGTCTTCGAAACAGAGAAACACACAAAAACTGAACTCAAAAATGACAATAATAAGAACATAACTTCAATTCAAATCCATTTACTCTTTTTTTAATTAATATATACTTTACATTTGCTTTTCAATTTACATTTCACAACCACACCATCCTTAATTTATTTTCCTACTCCACTTTGCACAATAGTTAAACCCTTTTAAAACATCGTTCAAACATTTCAAATATCATATAAGCTGCTCATTATTGTGATAGTATTGAAACTGTCTAAAATAGGTCATTTTTTTTTTAATTATCCATTACATTATTTAAATCATGCACAGGCTATTATGGGTGTTACCTGGTGAAATGCAGAGTATCCTTCAGGGAAAAGCAGTCTACTGGGAGCGCAATTCATATTTCAACCTTGTTTAACTATTTTTTAACTACTGTTTAAATAGCAGGTTACATACAGTAACCATGGAGACCATGCTTTTACTCAACGAGTCATGTTCAAGTGTCCGTGTCATTAAGTATCCACACTGAAGTGCTCTTGAGCGAGACACTGACCCTCCAGCTCCAGTACTATTGACCCTGACCTCTGACCTCTGACCTCCAAGCAAGAAAAGAGCTCACAAAGATCCAGATGCTGTATTGTTAAAGTTGAATTAGCATCCATTCTAAATACTGCAACTTTTTAGGTGAAATTTTCTGATTTCTTTTTGTAAGTTTTTCATAATTTCATTTGGCAAGTATATGATATTTTCATTATTTTATAGCTAGAATTTGTGTATGTTCTTGTTAAGGACACAGTAGCTAAATTAATCATCAGTATGCTAAATAGGCCTATTTGCATCTGTTCAACACTTGAAGGTCATAATATTGAAAATGGAAATATACAAAAGTATGAATTATTCACAATGAATGCCAAAGAAAAGCATTATTGAATGTGTTTCTTTCACCGTCAGATGTTGATGCAGCTCTGCTCTGACCTTAAAGGGGACACTTCATGACAAACTCACTTCTCCAGTGCTTGTGCTCATACATTTGGGTATCTGGAGAGCCTATCAAATCACAAATTATGAAATCAGTCAGTTTTTTTGTGGGCTGCTAAATCAGAAAACATGTGATTCACGCCGTTCAGATTTGGCTCCCCTTCCTATGTCACATGCAGGCTCATTATAATATATCGCCCACAGCTTGAGAACTAAAAATTTATAATACCATAAAATACAAATATGAACCTGGAAATGAGCACGATATGTCCCCTTTAAACGCCACATCTCAGCAACCCGAATAGAAAATCCTGACCTTTAGAGTCACATTTATAGTTTGATGATGGGGAACTCTGATATCTATATTTATGAAGGCAATACACACACACATGTTGTCATGTACAGTTTATGAACATTGTGAGGCCAGAATGGGATAACAAATCCCCTCTCCACTGACTCAGGCGTCAATAATTTACTTTTATCCCTACATATTTTATGACTTCAATCTCAATTGAGTTTTGATCTATCAAGGTGTATTAACATTCAAACACTCTGAAAGAACGGTGGCTGCCTGCCTCCCACATATAGAAGCATCACACCTGGTATTTCTATGCTGTGTTTGTGGGATAAATTACTTGTATTTGAGTTATGACAAAAAAAAGATAACAAGAAAACAAGAAAAAAAACAGCTGTTGTCATTCCGTCAAATACCGAGGCTTTGTCACGACCATCGGCGTTTGGTCCCACCGCACAAGTCACCCGTTAGCGCCGGTATGAGACATACCAGGCGATCCATTAACTACAATGTAACCCCATGTGCAGCAACAGTAAAGGCTCCAAGAAAGTGCACCGGTAGTGTGGTGAAGTAAAGAGCGAAAAGACACACAGGGCAGGCGGCAGGGGAGGTGGATGGGTCCAACAAACACAAGGCTTTCATCCAGAAGACCGCTGTTTGTGTCCCGTGAGTCACGCTACAATCAGCTGTTCGTTCGTGTCCCCTGTTCACAACGTTCAGTGTCATTTTCACTGTTTTCAACGTAGTAATTTTAAGTCCAACCATGTCATTTTTTTTCCTAAACCTAACTATAGTGATTTTGATGCCAAAAATAAAGTGACACCAAGGGGCGTGACCGGTATGTGACGAGTTGAGATGAGAACGTGTTGGAAAAACATACTTCTAGAGCAGTAAAAGTTGGGAAAATTACCTTAAATCTAATCAGTGTCATTTTAACACATTCCTCCTCAATGTGTGAATGATTACAATTATTGTTTAATTAACTTTTTAGGTCACACATACAAACCATTACGCAGTTAGTACACTGCAATATTTACACATGTATTTAATGAAGGAAAACATTTTCAATAAACTTGAGTGAATTTCAGTCATGCTCACGTATGCATGCAAAGGCACACACACATACACACACACACTCACACACCTGTCTCCCATGCTGAGTCCCTCTGAGCCTTCCCTGCTCCACTTTTTTTTCATCTGTCATTCTGGAGCATGTCAGTGTTTAACCCCCTCCCACGCTGGCACACACACACACACACCGCCTTTCTTCTCTAACAAACTGCACAAACACAGCTTTTTTCCCTTCTTTCCACCTTAACACACACACACACACACACACACACACGCACACACACACACACACACACACACAGACAATCCAGGGCACCGGTTTAAACAGACAGACACCAACAGTTGAAGCAGTTATCGTATCCCTTTTTGCGCTCACTCTTTATGTCATTACTGGGGCTGATAGAGTCTGGACTGTCATTTACAGCCTCTGTTTGTGTGTGTGTGTGTGTGTGTGTGTTGCATATCTACTCATGGCTGACAGGAATCATTTTGTAGTGCGGTCAAAGAGGGCATCTCCCATCCCACCAGACTTCTCTCCTTTTTCTCCGCAGGAGAAACACACAACAGTTTAGGAGGCTGCGGGGTTCCTTCCTCATGGCTGCATCCAGCATGGATTTTTAAATATCGTGGCGCCCGTAGCTCAAAATAAGAAGGTTTAAAGATTTTAAGCCTAAATTTGCACTTTCTCTGTGAATGAGAAAGATGGGAAATGCTCGACTCTTTAAATCCTCTGAGGTGTTTAAGGTGGATTTGGTGTTCCTTTAAAAAGGTGGCTAAGTGTGAGCTGCAGTCAGCCAATATCATTCAGCAATCAGCAATATATAATAAGGGACTCATAAGTCACGCTTTTCCAATGTAAAAAGGCCATCCTCGCGTTACATCGAGAATGTGTAACATACATTTATTTCATAAAGATTCACAGGAACCCAAAAAAGAGGATTTAACTCTTGATAAATTGGGTGTTGGGTGTGCATGCGCCTGCTTAAATGTCCTGAAAAGTATTAAAAAAGCATCATGTCCTTGGTGTGTCCTTCACATTATCCACTTTAGAATGAGCACAATTTGTTAATTTTCCTGGTTCTGGGTTTTCTGGAGATGAAAAAACAAATTTGCTTTGAGCCCCCAGATGAAAAAAATGTCATCATGTCATATATCACATGTTTTAATAGCTTTATGGAGCATGTGACAGCATGAAAGGAATCCAACGTGCCTGCAATATTGAGAAGTCCCTTCATTAAGCTTGGCCAATAGATGCTGAGTGTGTGTGTGTGTGTGTGTGTGTGTGTGTGTGTGTGTGCGTGTGTGTAAAAGTAGCCTCAATGTAAGAGCATCTTTCCTGAACTATAAGATTGGACATAGCATGTTGGACAAGCTCTCTGATGTCACGGGGAATATAAATGCGCCATGCGTAAAAGCATTAGCGCAGTGTATTCACGATAAGGAGTCAGAAAACATGGCACAAAAACAGATTATAGGAATAAGACGCACAGGAGCCAATAGAGATAATCCTCTCGTTATCTCGTTGGATGTAAAAAAAAAAAAATGCCAATGTGTGGAAGCCTCCTCAGAGACCAAGATGAACTGAACATGAACTATAATGCTGCAGATGGAAGAGAGGAAGAGGAGGAGGATGGAGAGGGAGGAAAACAATATTGGCAACCTGGTGTAAACACTGTTGTTCTTGACCTTAAGGGACACCCACGCCGTTTACCGCAATGTCACCGGCTCTCTACTCTCTCATACTCCATTAATTGAGAGCCCACACACGCGTCTTTCCGTTTGACACCAGTTCGATATCCTCCTGATGACATTGTCATCACCTTTGAGAATCAACACCGGTCTCTGTGACACATCTATTGAGAGATGATCGCTGTCCAAGTTAAAGGAAATGTGTTGGCTCTGCTCATTTAGGTGTTTTGGAGACGCACTTTGGGTCATCACCTATATACCTTCTTAACCAGAGCGCATTTTAACATTACGCACGACAGGGAAAGCGCGTGCACACACATATGCATCCACAGATAACACACACATTAAAGAAAAGACAAAAGATCAAATACTTACAGGATGATGGGCTCCTCTGTGCGCCCCATTTGTTGTGGAAATTTCCCCGTTTTTTTTTTTTTTATTCCCACGTTTTGGATTGGAATCCTCCTCTAAATGCCGTGATCGCAGTCCACGTCCCTGCAGATGTACCAGAGGATCACATAGAGGATGAGGAGTATGGCGAAGATGAAGAGCGCTACTAGGATGGCCTTGGTCACCGGAGAGATGAACGACTGCATGTCAGGAGCAGAGCCGGAGCAGAGCCGTCCTCTCAGTCTGCTGCTGCTGTCTCTGTCTCTGTCTCTCTCCACCACCTCTCCTCCTCCTCCTCTTCCTCTCCACCGCCGCTGCTGCTGCTGCTACTCCGGTAGCAACTGTTGAGGACGCACATGCACACGCGCTCCTCAGCGACGCGGATTTCTACCGGTGATCCAGGCGCGCAACGCAACGCGTGCTGGGGCTTCCCTTTCTATAGAAGAGAGACAGCGCTGGACTGGATAGGTGATGTCTGTCCACAGATCTACTCTCTCTGTCTCTCTGGCTGCTGCTGCTGTTGCCTGTCGCACATCAGAAGAGACAGAGACAGGAGTGAGAAGAGTGGAGGAGAAGGTTGCACAAATAAACCCGATGACATGCAGCAGGTGGAGGTTTATTAGATTAGACCCAAGCAGTGACTGTTACTAGACACAGAATGGAGAGAAGTCCTAAGTTGTGCGCCCGAGCTTCTTCTGCACTTGACTGCAAACAGGTTGATTAGTATTCCGAGTGTGTGAGCGTGTGTGTGTGTGTTCTTGTACACCTATCTTTGTGAGGACCAATTTGAGTTTTAGACCTTCAGAGTGAGGACATTTTGGCCGGTCCTCTGTAATGGAAATTCTGTCAATATTCCAAGATAAGATAAGATAAGATAAGATGAACCTTTATTAATCCCTGGAGGGAAATTCAGGTGTCAAAGCAGAGTGAAACACAGGAGAGGTAAAGGTATACAAAAATTATAAAAAAACCAATTATAGAGATATAAAAGATACAGAGTGAATGTGTGAACATAGTGTATGCAGTCCGTCAATAAATAAATGCAGTATGTGTAATAAATAAATGTAATATGTACATGTGTGCAGTCTAGGATGTATAGTGTAAAGTAAGTGTAAAGTGTGCCAGTGGTTAGAGTCCAAGATGGTTGCAGATAGTGCATGTTTGAAGGCAGATCTTGCATGTTTTAAGTTCTCAAAGTCCTAATAGTTCTCATATGGGGGTCAGCCTTGGTTGTGGAGCCTGATGGCTACCAGCATGAAGGACTGACCCATGCACTTCGTTAGATGAGTCCTAATAAACGTTGAAATAAGGATCTTAAACAGATGAAATGTCTTTGTTGTATTTTATTCTTGCAAGAATAGGCAACTGGTTATACAGAGCCACACAAAGTCTGCAGAAGAGTGCCCTGCAGGAGATTATTACGATGTGATTATATAGAAATCTACAACAGGGACTGTGAGAAAAGGTTGTTTTGCACAGATAAGGAGCTGTTTTACTTAGACAGTGTCCCAGTAAAAGTCAACACTCAGTACTTTCCCACTACATGAGACGAAGAGCGCACACAGACAGTAACTTTCCACTGTTGCAAGAGACATCATTACATACAATGTAATTTTCCATTACACCTCTCTTTCGGACAGACCTTCAAAAGGCCTGTTTGAGGGTTCAAACTTGGTTTTAAGGTCCAGGTTAGAATTAGGTTTAGGTTAGGGTTAGGGTAAGGGTTGGGGTCAGGCATTTAGCTGTGATGGTTAAGGTTAGGGTAAGGGACTAGGGAAAGCATTATGTCAATAAGTGTCCTCACAAAGATAGAAGTACATGGATGTGTGTGTGTGAGTCTGAGTGTGTATGTGTGTGTGCGTGTGTGTCTGGCTCAGCATGACAGGCTATCATCTTATCACGACCCTCAACATCTCTTTTTTTGTGGCAAAGCTGGCTGTCAGTTGAAGAAGGATTAATAGATGAATCCAGATGGTTATTATTGCATTAAACCCCCCCACTGCACTTGATCCGCCCTTTATTGCCAATTTACAAGCTAATTCTTATAAGGTTGCTACTTAATGTATTGTTGCATTAACGCACCCATTTCAAAAAAGAACTAATCCCACAATAATCCCATATAAAAAAAGGGCAGATGGTCTAGAAATGTCATGGATCTGTTGTCAAGTCATAGTATAGCCTAATAATGCAGCTGTATAGATGCAGGAGATAAACTATTAAATATGACAAGGTCATAATGAAAAGGCTGTTAGAGGGTTTTTTTTAGCCTCTATAACTGTTGTGCATATAATGTTAATTCCCGCATGGATTCTATCAGATGACCACAAATCATATTTAGCCACTGTACAGGCTATCACTATCACTCAGCCAAAATTTTAAAAAAAGTATAAGAAAATGATAAGTAAATATGCCATATTTATATAAAATTATAAAATATAAACATAAATAATATCATTATTTAATTTAATATAATATAATATAATAATATGTAATAATATATTATAAAATATAAATAATATTAAATTATAAGAAAATATGACATATGATGAAATACAAACACCCCATCACATGACAGCATGAAACAGATTTTTCATGTAGCCTCTATAACTGTCGTGCATATAAAGTTAATTTCCGCATGGACTCTATCAGATGACCACAAATCATATTTAGCCACTGTACAGGCTATTAATAGAAGTAATTATCTCTACTTTAACCACATAGGCTATATATATTTTTGAGTGCATTTAGTGGCATATCTCAACTGTTGATTATGTCTCAAAGAGCTTTTTATGATGTTATTTATTTATTGGTGTATTGTGAATACTGTGTTTTTGTTGTTTGTTTGTTGTTGTCTGACTTGGTGGCAATCGGATTTCCCCACGGGGATCAATAAAGCTGTCTATCTATCTATATATGTCCTCTGGTATTCCTACATGTGAGGCACTTTTAAGACATTTGATGTATCATTTTATTTGTCGTTTGGATGAGTCAGAGAACAGCATCATAGAGGCTTTAACCAGCCCAAGCAAGAGCTGCACTCAGTACTCATCCAGGCTCAGAAAACACTGGTGAGATAGCCTACATATGAATTGAATGATGAAGTGCTGTGGTCCTATCTTGTATGTTTTTTGTTTCTTTTTCTTTTCTTTTATTGCTATGTGTGTCTGAAATAAAGTTTGAATAATATATAATTTCAAAAGGGCAAAAAAAAAATTATAAAAAAAAGAAAATATAAAATTGCATTAAGACATTATAAAGATAATTTATAAGAAGTAGGTCGTCAAACATGAATAAGGGAACATTATGATCAGGAGCGCACTGTTCCTCACCTACCAATGTTCACCACTAGATGGCGACAAATAGGTCATTTTCCAAGCTCTCATGAAATGTGATGGTGTATTTGATTATTCCGCACACCATCATTACACTGTAGTCTTGCATAACAATCATGACAGCTAAACGGGTTTAAGACTGCACAACAGGTAAGAAAGAAAACAATGCGGCTCTTAATAGCTGACACATCATCTGTGCGCTGCTGAGACGCATGTTATTGTTGGTCTTAGTAGCAGCAGCGCAGCTAGGCAATAACATTGAGGCCTATTGAGCAGAGTGGCTGCAGGAAGCTAGAAGCTAACTAGCTCTGCAAGACAAGTTTGGTGAAATGTGCAAAGGGAAGTTGTGTTTTGTGCCATGTGTGTGGTTTGATGTGAGATAGAGTGTATTGTTTGAATAGTGCACGTATAATGTTGTGAGGACGAGGTGTCAAACTGTTTATTAACAACAACACAGACTAATGTTTGCAGCAACTTGCTAGCAGCTAAGCTAACTAGCTTCCAAACAGGCCCCAGTGACGGTTGTCAAGTGCATTGCGAGTATAATAGAACTTCCGGTTACAGCTTTCAAAGTAAAACATTCTTTAGGTTTTAGTGCAGATGAGACAATAAATTTGATTGGTGTCGTATTTGGGGTTGTTTGTGGCACAGTTTAAAGTGTATTTGGTTTGTCCTAGCCCAGGGGTCAGCAACCTTTACTATACCTTTACAATCTTTACTATACTGTCTGGAGCCGCAAAACATTTGAGCATTGTGATGAAGGTAAGACAGCTTATAGTCTAAGTATATAGTATATAAGTCTAATGCAGTGAGGGCCCAAGTGCAAATTTACTACGGAGTAGTAATTAGGTCCACATTGAGGAAAAAACATCTGAGATTTCCAGAATAAAGTCATAATATTACGAGAATAAAGTCATAAACTTTATGAGAAAAAAGCTGTAATGTTACGAATATAAGGTCATAACTTTACGAGAAAAAAGTCGTAATATTTTGAGAATAAAGTCATAAATTTACGAGAAAAATAGTTGTAATATTACGAAAAAAGGTCATAACTTTATGAGAAAAAAGGCGTAATATTACAAGAATAAAGTCATAACTTTTCGAGAATAAAGTCATAACTTTAGGAGAAAAAAAGAATAACGTGAAATTACTACTTTATAATATTATGACTTTATTCTCATAATATTCCGACTTTATTCTCGAAATCTCAGATTTATTTTTTTTCTTCAATGTGGCCCTAATTCTCTGGCGTACCGTCGTACCATAGACCTACAACAATGATGAATAAAAATGTAAACAAAAACAGTGAGCCACTGGAGAGGAGCTAAAGAGCTGCATGTGGCTCTGGAGCTGCAGGTTGCTTAGTGACCCCAGACTTAAACTATAAATTGTGTTACCTTCATCAAAATGAAGTTTTACGGCTCCATACAGATTTTTTTTTTTTTCTTTGCCTAAAATGGCTCTTTTGATAGTAAAGGTTGCTGACCCAGACAGTGTGTTCCATGTGAAGTGGTTGAACGAGCTTTTATTGTGAAGGCACATCCGCTTCGCTTCCTAACGTGATGTTGTAGCCTTGACAACAACAAGCGCAGCTAGCTAGCTAGCTGGCTAGCAGGCAGGAGACTTAACCCACTTTAACCCGAGTGACACAGTGAGTGTGTTTACATATGGGACTAAGTGGTTGTTTGGTGTGTGTGTTTAAGCCGTGACAAATACTTACTGTCTCCTGGGGTTATTCTATATTAGGCTTTATTGTCAAACCTGTTTACCAAAACGGTGCACAAGTGCTAGCTAACGTTAGCATTAGCGTTTTAAAGATCAAGTGATTGCTAGTTAACTAATTAGCTAGGTGTTGTTGAAGTAATGCCAAGTACAGGCAATAATCTAACCTAAATATACAAAGTGACTGCAAATGTTTTACGGTTTAGGCTTATTAAAAAGCAGCTGAGCTGGTCCACTCTGCTTGCTATATCACTTTACACTGTATAGTATCACATTAATAACAGCTGACCCAGTTACAGAAGTTGACATATTACTGAGAGGAGTTTTATGCTATAGATATGAGTGGATAAGTCTCATAGGTCATATTGTTAGAGCTAGCCCTATATGTGCAACTAGTGAATGAATAATCTGCCTGGCCTCATGAGTAAAGTGCATTAAATAATATAACCTAAATATACAAAGTGACTTCAAATGTTTTACGATTTTAGGCTTAGAAGAAGCAGCTGAGCTGGTGCTTGCTATCACTTTACTGTATAGTATCACATTAATAACAGCTGACCCAGTTACAAAAGTTTACATATTACTGAGAGGAGTTTTATGCTGTAGATGTGGATGTGAGTGGATAAGTCTCATAGGTCATATTGTTAGAGCTAGCCCTATATTATGTGCAACTAGTGAATGAAACCTATGTTTTAAACAATCTGCCTAGCTTCATGAGTAAAGTACATTAAAATACTCTAACCTAAATATACAAAGTGACTTAAAATGTTTTACGATTTAGGCTTAGAAAAAGCAGCTGAGCTGGTCTACTGTGCTTGCTATATCACTTTACACTGTATAGTATCACACCAATAACAGCTGACCCAGTTACAAAAGTTGACATGTTACTGAGAGGAGCCATTGTGTTATGCTGTAGATGTGGATCTGAGTGGATAAATCTCATAGGTCATATTGTTAGAGCTAGCCCTATATGTGCAACTAGTGAATGGAACCTACTGGGACTAGAATATACATCATATTTATAGCTACAGAGCCCCTGAGTATCTTAAAGACCACCTTTTATAGGGCAGGGGGAAACTCATGCCAACCAGGCAAGAGCTAGTGTTGTTGACTTGTTCTTGCTGGGCTTCAGTATCAACATTGGGTAGATTCAAGATTCAAGATGTTTATTGTCACGCCGGTTATACAATCATGTGAAATGCTATTTTCTGTGAAGCTCCATTAAAAATAATAAGTTATTTTACAATTATAAAAGGAACTACTTTGTACAAGGGCATATTAAGAACATATACATATCAGGAGGTATGAATGTACATATATAAGAAATACTTTGTACAAGGCATATTAAGAATATATACAGGCATATTAAGAACATATACATTAAGAACATATACAGTATATACAGTATAAGATATATGATTGAGGTGCTTTTTGTGTGAGAAGGTCTCGTATGAATTATCTATTTAAAACTCTGATGGCCTGGTGGAAAACACTGTTCCTCGGTCTGCTGGTGAGAGTCCTGAAGGTCCTGTATCTTCTACCAGAGGGCAGGAGGGAGAACAGGCTGTTGTGGGGGTGTGTGTTGTCCTTAATGACCCTCGGGTACCTGTTCCTTTAGGGTGTTATTGTGCCAGGTAGTGAAAAAAGTTACCTTTGTACATTAAAATAATAAGTAAACATCACAGTTTTAAAAAAAAGAAGGTAAATTATGAACTTATGTGTAACGTGTAAGCTTACCACCCTCCCTAGTTATATCTTAGTCACTTGGACTCCTGCATCTTTGCTATCTTCACATCAAGAAGCACAATGGAAATATGTTTTGGAGTTTTTGTTATCTTTGTTGTTTTTGTGGTTGTGTGTGATTTTACATCCTCCTTCTCATGTCAAATACATTAAAACTTTTTTTTTGCATTGAGTATGTTTGATATTTAGCTTGCCATCATTGTCCAGTCATCTCTCCATTTCTTTCTTTTTTACAGACTCAAAAACTACTCTATGTAAGATGAACACTGAGGACAAGCTGGAGGGCATGTTGCTGAAGTGCAGCAGTGGAGGAATAGATGGAGGAGGGAGAGTCGGGCTGGGCGGCGGAGGAGGAGGACTGGTGGTGATGACGCTGGGGGAGCGATCGCTGGCGAACCACCCTCTGTTGGCCGAGGACGACGAGGACGAAGACGAAGATGAGGACTTGACTGGGAGCTCGCTGGTTACACATGACCTGGTCCCTCCAGAGCAGCTGATGATGCAGGAGGAGATGACGAAGAATGGTAGAGGAGGAGAAGAGGAGGGAGGAGGCGAGGTGGGAGTGCATTTCCCCCTAAAACTCACCAATAAGTTTCCCTGCTTGCTTCATATGCCAGTGAGTTCATGCCAGTTCAGAATTAGTATATTTATTGATAAGATCATCACGTCATTATAGTGAGTCTCCTTTTATGACATCCCATGCAATGTTTTTTATGTGACTTCAGTTCTTTCAACACTGAAAATTCACAGGTATTGACACATATATGAAAGCCACCCTTGGTCTACTTAACTGCTGTTGACACTCATGAACTGGTTTAGAGCCGCTTTGCAAAACAATGACAAAGAAGGTTTAAGTAACAGTGACTATATTTTTTAAATGGAAGGCTGTATTTAACATTTTGAGGACAGTGATATAAAGTGTATGACATACATATTAGAAGCAGAAAGCCTCGTCACCCCACAGAACATCACTGAAAATAACCCTCTTAAACATTGAGGATAATATATTGTTGTGAGGGATCACCTCACTCCCCCCTTGTGTACCTGGTTCGCGCTCAGAGTAAAAAAGTCAGGTGCCTTCACAGAGATAAAAGCATTAGCTGAAATGTTTGTGCTTTTTAATCTTTTGCAATACAAAAGAATAAAAATACAGCACATGTGAATTTAAAAATACAATTTTGTACTGTGAGTGTAAACATAGAGGATAACCTGAGCTGATTCATAGGGTTAGGCTTAGGGCTGCTTAATTCCTGTTTATCACAACTTGGATATTATATCCATAGTTTTGGCTGTTGTTTCTGTCGGTAAGAGAAACATTGCACTCACCAAGTCATTTGCTAAAATTTTGGAACATTGCAACATCATTTCAAATATGTCGTATGGGAGATCTGCAGATGCTCCCAGGCCAGGTGGAAGATGTGATTTTTCAGCATGTCCTAGTGTTCATTGATCTAGGACCTGAGGTTTCCCTTCAGTCTATTATGCCTCTAGCAGGGGGTCATCCTCAGAGGATACTTAAACTACATCAACTGGCCTCTTAAATTGTGTAGGAGAAGCTGCTCCTGCTTGCCCTAGTGCTCCCGCCTCACCCTGATAAGCTGCTGAATGAGTGAGTGGGCTTTAAAGTAGGCCTTTGTTAAATGTCTTTCCTATCTATGGTCCTACTTTTACAGTTAAGCATCAAGCAGGAACTGAAGCTGTCTGAGACACCGGCCCAGATAAAGAAGGACAAAAAAGGAGCTAAGGACATGATGGTGTGTCCCAAGAAGAAAAAAAGGAAGCAGCGTTCACCAGCAAAGGTGCAAGTCAATGTCAACTCAGAAATCAAAGTTTGTTAAATGGCCTGAGCTGCATGTGTGTGACAGTTTTCCACAGTGACAACTGTAAGAATGAATCAAATACTAATATTTCTTTGTTCCCTTTGCTGTTGTAGATTCTCAACATCAATGATGATGGATCATTGGGCACCCAAAGCCCCAAGTGTCACGTCTGTGCTCACTGTAATGCTGCATTCAGAACCAACTACCATCTGCAGAGGCATGTCTTCATTCACACTGGTATGAATTACCTAGTCATGTTTTAAAATGCCATCATAATCATTTCTTGCTTCGAAATTATATATCATGTTGACAGTGGATGAAAAGAGGGGCGATTATAGTGTCCTCTGAAATACAGAGTCTATATTGTTACTTATATATACTGATGTTTATTATTCAATTTCCAGGTGAGAAGCCGTTTCAGTGCAGCCAGTGTGATATGCGCTTCATTCAGAAATATCTCCTCCAGAGACATGAGAAGATCCACACTGGTGAGTGAAGAATGAATGCAACCAGTATGCACTAGGATTTTATTTTGTTTCTTTTTCCTTAAGTGAGTCTTTTTTTTCTTTTTTTGTGTCTTTGTGTAGGTGAAAAGCCTTTTCGCTGTGATGAGTGTGGGATGAGGTTCATCCAGAAGTACCACATGGAGAGACACAAGAGGACTCACAGTGGCGAGAAGCCTTACCAGTGTGACTACTGTCACCAGGTAAACTCTATTTTTATTTCCTAGTAAATATAGTGTACGTGGAAGGAACAAGACAATTGAATATTTTGGAAAATTGGGTATTAAAACAGCATAAAATCTGAATTGGTGCTCATATTAGTGTTCTGTATATGTGCCAGACTGCAGGATGTGAACACAGAACGTACAGAGTGAACTGATAGAAAGGCAATGTCTCTCTATAGTATTATAGTTATTTTATTTAAAGGGTGGGCTCATTATTTCTTTATTTATTTTATTTTATTTTTGAGGTTTTTCATTCTGTAGCTTCCTTAGTGGTGTTCCTTACGTATTCAAATCTGAACATTCAAATTTTGGTCAGAGTAGGTATGTTTTAGCATCATTATGCTATTTTCCTAAGCCCTTTTGAAAAGCTTTTTCCCACGTGACTTGACGTAGGTTTCTGCATGATGACACTGCTACATTTACAGTATACAGTATATGCATCCTTCTAGTCAGTGTATTAACATTACATATATTAACTTAGATGGCGGTCGGCACGCTCCCAGTTTGGAGAAGCAGACAGGAGTAACGGCATGGAAGCTAAGAAATTAGCTGCTGTGTGGACGCCACGTTAGTACGGATCCGAAAGTCGCACAATAAAACAAACAAACTAACCCATCGAGGCAGCCCACCCTTTAAATGAGTTGCAAAGATAACTAAGGTTTATTGCTACATTGTGTCTTGTTGTGGTACAATAAAATATACATTTTTGGCCTCTGTCCACAGTACTTCTCCAGAACAGACCGGGTTTTAAAGCACAGACGAATGTGTCACGAGAACAGAGAGAGAAAGACCAACAAGGCAGCTGGTAAAGTTGGGCCTTTGCGTGAAGCAGATCCTTTGGGCCTCCCCTTTCTTGCCAAAGAGTGTTCGCTGCCCAAGAAAAAGCGGCAAAAGTGTGCAGACAAGAGTTCAGGAGCTTCCACTGCTGTCCAGACTGAAGGGCACACTGTCGCTGTTGTGGAAACGGAGGAGAAGGAGGAGGAACAGAGACAGAATAAAATTGAAGGTCTACCTCTCTATGCCGTGTCCTCCAAAGTCAAACATGAGTATGTGATTGCAGATTACTCCGTGGAACTCCCTGAAGAAGCGGCGAGCCAACACCAAGAGGGGGAAGTGTCACCAGAAGACACAACTCCTCCCAAACTAGTCCTGAAGAAAGTCCCCAAGAGGAGTCTCAAACAGTCCAGTGAACAGACTCCTCCCTGCCTGTCCACTTTGTCTTCCTTTGAGGAAAACGCTAAGGTCACACAGTACACCTTTGAAATCGTGGACAAGCAAGGCCTTTTAGAAGTAGAAAGCAACACTGAGCTCGAGTCAGTTGAAACTCTTCAAGGAGGACCAGCAAAGCCAGCAGCTAGCAGCACAAACTACGACGACGCCATGCAGTTTCTCAAGAAGAAACGTTATCTTCAGGCTGCAATGGCCAACAACAGTCGGGATTACGGCCTGAACACGAGCAGCATTTCCTCTCAGCCGCCTGTTACGCAAACCGTGGTGTCGGCCGTCATCGACGAGACCGTCCCCGCCACCATTCTGGAGCCCCAGCCCATCAACGCCGAGATTAAAGCGACACACGACAAGAGCGTGTTGCCAGATGAGGTTCTTCAGACGCTGTTGGACCATTACTCCAACAAAGCCAACGGGCAGTCAGACATTTCCTTCAGCGTGGCCGACACAGAGGTGACCTCTAGCATATCCATTAACTCCTCTGACGTTTCAGACAGCAGCCCCGTGGAGAGTCTCGGAACCTCCAGCGCCCAGGCTCAGCCGGCTACCGAGAAGGTCAGCCTCTTGCAAGAGTACTCCAAGTTTCTCCAGCAAGCACTGGAGAGGACCAGCCAGAACGACAGCTACCTGACCAGCCAGAGCCTCAGCCTGGTCTCCGAAAACCCCACCTTAGCTGGACAACCTCTGTTCTCCACCGAGAAACAGTTTCCTTCCCCCAGCAGGTTCAAATCAGGAATGAGCTCGCCGCTAAGGTCCACTTTAGACAAACCTACCTTTGGATTACTGGTCGGGGACTCCCAGCACTCGTTTTCATTTTCAGGTGACGAGACCACCCCTCCCTCCGCTGTGTCCCCGGCCGAGGAGGACTTTCTGGAGCAGGTCTCGCCCTCCAAAAAGACAGACTCCTCACCAGGCATCCTGCAGACTTTTCAAATAAGCTCCTTCGATCAGAACTTCAAATCTCATTTCCAGACGTCGAGATCGGGATCCTCCTCACAATTTACTGTCGCCAACGGACAATTAAGCCTCCGAGGACACAGCACAGACTTCTCAGAGTTCCCCTTAGTCCGAGTCACCGAGACCAGGTCTCAACTGAACTCCTCCCCCGACGTTTCATCCGGTGAAACCTTTGGCTGAAGGGAGGGATGAAGCATTCATTTCTGTTAATAATTTCAGCGGCACTTTATCTCATGTTTCCTGTTTTGCCAAAACGAGTCCCATTGCAACTATGTGCTCTTTCTCAAAGCATTTTGTTTCATAAAACTTTTTTTTCTTTTTGTTTTAAGTGCAACCTCATAGAATGGAAATACTGAAAATAAATTGATAAATCATAATTAGCATTTCCCCCTTTAAAGCAAATTGTAATTGTGCTTGGTATATTTCTTGCTTCAGAATGTACATTGAGAGATTAAGCGACCAAAGTTTAATGCAAGAGATGAAGAGTGAAATATTCTCTCACACCATTGCCACAGAAGTTTGTTTAATATTTTATCAATCAGTTTGCCTTGCACAAAGAAAAGTCACTCTTGCTGCTTAATGCAATATTTCCACTTGTTAAAACAAAGGCCCTATTTATATTTATGCCTCTTTGCTCTTACTGTAGCTACCTCCCCTCATTGTTTTATTTAAATCCACTCCTAGAACCTTTTTATTCCAGCGGTGTAACTGTTGTTAAATCGTCTACTGAAATGACACCCATGATTAGATCATAACTGATTCTTCACTTTATGTTGAAGTCACTTTACTGTCACCTGAGATGGGGATGTGTCCACATGATATGTGATTTGAAATCTTAACTGATTGTATTCATCTAATATGGAATCAATTTTATTTTCAATATACAGATTGGGCCTAATTTGGTGGGTGTGATGGAAAAAAAAGATGAAATTATACAGTAGTTCTCATTCATAAATTCATCAATGAATTCCCTTTGTGGCTGAATTTTTGCCACAGACCTTTGTGACTCTAGTGCCGGATAGGCAGTGTAATAAAAAGACAGCCCCCTCCTCCCGAAAAAAGACTTAAGTATGAAATATCTGCATTCATGTAATGGTTGCCGGGTCATTTTTTATTTTCCTCCAGCAGTACAAAGTGAGTTGTAATGAAATTACTTAAGATTGTGCTTAATTTTTGCACAATTTGCACAATGTTTCACTACAGGGAATGTAGTATGTACTTTCAGATTTGGGTTATTTGAAATTACACATGTTGCTTTCGTCACTTATAATGCAGCTCTCGCAGCTGCAGTTTTATAGTACTTTTGATTGTTGTTCTTCTTGGAAGATGCACACGTTTTGGGGAAACAACAATGTGACTAGACCCCCCCTTGTATTGATTGAAACTCAAAGTTTTATTATATTATGAAAGGCAGTACATGTGGAAATGAGGTGCTTGGTTTTTCTTTTGTTTTCTTTTTTTTTTTTTTTTGCATCTGTGCCTTTCTTTGTTTTTATTCCAGGCTTTGACTCATTCCTGTATATGTATTTCTGTTGTTTCTTAGTCAGTGCTCTAAGGCTACTAATTCCACTTGCACAATAACAACAAACACATAAGCTATCAAGCTATTCAGTCTGTAATAAGTTAAGATCTGGGAGCTTTATTTAATTTTGCCCATCATATTTTATTATTTTAGAGTTTTAGCAAGATCGCAGAGTTTAATACTCAAACTATTCTCTGTGGTTGGAAGGAAATAGCATTTTCATTGACTGTGCTTCAGTGTGTGTGTGTGTATATGAATCATGTTTCAGATATCTGTAGTTTTGATCACTATTTCATAGAATCCAGTAGTAAAGGCACATCTGTCCAGGCCTTGTTGATAAAAATGCGATTGAGTGAGGTCTCATCTGTACTTCATCACACTTGTTTTTCCATGTGTACATGTATGTGTGATGTGCTATCGTGTAAAACAATGTTTTTATATGCACCATCGAATTAGGTTTGAAAATTGACTCCCTCTTGTTACAATTCTACGGACAATCAGGGACAGACGGCACCCACGTGAAATCATCAAATGCTTTATTTTTCCTCATTGAACATTCCCACTAGAATGTATAGAAAATATCCTGCTGTAAATACGTTGTATATTTTTACGTTCTTCTGAGAAGTACTGTTAGATCTTTGTGTCGATAGAGAGACCAGGCTTGTGCAAGAGACACTTTTTGTCAGTGGAAGGCACATGAACTAGTTTTCCAGCATTTATTACAATGAATCCATTTCACTTGCTGACAAGACGTGGCTTTCTGAGGTTTGTATATATATATATCTCACCGCTGTTATCAGAAGAAAATTGACACTTTTACTGTTTTATTGATGACTGGTCAAAGTGAATTTTGATTATTTTTCTGTAAGTTAATGCAGTCGATTGTTCATTATGATGGGATTTACTGTATACAACTGTTGGTAATGGAAAAGCCCCCAGATAATGTTCTTTTGGTTTTAAAATAATACTCCACAAATAGCTTTTTTGGTGGAGTACACCTCAAAAATAAGTGTTGTGGTTGAAATATTTCACTAGCTACCCATTTCATTGTATTAAAAGCACAGCGCAGATGCGTAATTCTGCTTCAGTGAATTGTATCCCATGAATTGTTTGTGGAGGAGTTTGAATCCAATGATGCGATTTAAAATGCAGAACTGATGGAGATTCATGAATTATATCAGCAGTACTACGGTATTCTTTCCTTTTAATTAACTATTGTCAGTAACCTGGCCATAAGTGTCCTTGTATAAGCTAGAGAAAAAAATGTTTTGTGTAAAAAGATCTGAATTATTGAATTTTTTGATAAAAACTATTTTTGAAACATGTCATTTAAGGCACTGATATGTACAGTATATCATATGCAGTCACTATTGCTACCCTCATTTATCTCTGTACAAGTCGTTTGTGTCAAGATCTTTCAATTTGCCGACGGGAATCTCCCTCTTTGACTTTGGCGTTTTCACACTTTTTGAAGAACTTGACGAGGAAGCCCCGCCGCTTCACTGTAAGGTTGATCTTAAGTTAGACAGTAAGGTTTATTTGCATGGTCTCTAACTTGTCGGGTTGAGTGAACTTGTTTTATGAATAATGTGCAGCTTTAATTGTAGCTGATTAATTTCAGTCAAGTAACCCATATGATTAGATTTTTGCAATATATTATGATTTGTAAACAATCTGATTAAATTGTTGTTTTGATTGTTGTGTGTCATGTCCTTATAAATAAAATAATTCACAGTATTTGACCTTGAATTGTTTTTGATATGCAAAGGCCATTCAGGATGCTATTTACTGCACATTGCATTCATAATTGGTCTGGGGCGACAATTATTTTTATTAACAATTTATAGATTTTATTTATTTATTTTTGTGTGCAGTATAAATGTCATTTTTGCCTATTCTAAAAATAGTGTGTTTGAATATTTCTGCATACTGGGGTGCCTAAATAGTCTTGGGATTACATAAATTGGATATGACTATAAAGCAAAAGAAACTTGACCTCACTATATAATATGACCTGTGGTGACCTCTAGGATAATCACAGCCTTGTGAAACTTTACAACCACAAACTAGATACCTAGGGCATTCAGAGGATGGGTGGCTATCCTAGGTAGATTAACAATAAGGGGGTTTCTGAGCAGTTTCCAGAACAGAAGTGCTTGCCATCTAATCGCTACGAAAAATTAAATTCTTGCAGAAATCTCAAAATGTCTAAAGTTTTTTATACCAAATCACAGCACGGCTTTTTCTATAGTGTTCCTCAAGGTCTTGGTGACTTAATGTGGTATTCTGGAGGGATTATTGATAATTTTTATCAATTATCGAGTGGTAAAAAATGGTTAAATTTAGCTGCAAATTTTTGTAACAAATGGTATCAACCCAAAACTTGCTGCAGCAACTTATGAGACATAATAGAGCATCGGGGTGGCCATCATATACTTCTATCATCATGCTAAACTAAGCTTTCAAACACGTTTACAATTTATTTTAAATAATTAATGTATGTTTGTTTCTGATTTATGACAAGAACAACTTGACACACAGTGCTGAGCTGCATCTCAAATTAATCTTCAGGTTCCTTTCAGATGATGTACACCACTTCTATGTGACATCTACTGTTGACATGCCATCTCCCCCTAAAGACCCCCTAAAAAAGACACAAAATGGGTCTATTGTGGGTCTCAGAGGGTTAGTAAAATCCCCAGGTTTGCTGCCTGATACATCCAAAGACATTATTCCTATCACTTACACTTTTTAGATGTGTTTTCTGATGTGTTAAATCCCCTAACATACACTCAGGATTTTTGTTTTATAGGCCTATGTGTTATTTCGGACTGTAGACTGGCAGAAATAGTCAGAAACATGCCTATAAATGGCCCAAAACATAATCTCCTTTCCCAAAAAACTGGCGTCCAAATCATGTTTCTGGAAATAATCTCACAAAATAAAAAGATAAGGAAGTCTAGTGGTACGTGCATTTTCCAGTTGTAATCATTAGTCAACATACTGAAGGGCTTGCCAAAGCTAACACAGGATCCTTATGCAAAGCAGCAACACACCCTGATAGGTCGGTTGACTAACGTTAAAGTTAATACCTGCTGCAGGCTGCTGCTGACGTTTTAATAACACATGGTGTTTACAGCAGGAGGAGCTGGAAGTCCTGTTCTCACTGACTGGAGTCATATAGCTTAGGACAAAATGAACTGATTTGTCCTTTTTGTAGCTGATTAATCCTCTTTTTATTCTCAGCATGGAATGATATGGGACTCTGTACAAGGTAGGTGTAGCTAACTTGAGTTTAGCCTAGATGCTTCATGAATGGAGACAGCATCTATTTAAAATGTATTAACTGTTATTTAAAATATTTGCCTTGTAAAATTTAATTTAAGACCTTTCTAAATGCATAGGTGGCACATAAAGCCCACCGACAAGCACCTATTTTGTTGGACTTTTTGTTGCACTCTCTTGCCACAAACTTTACCTTTTTGGGCAATTTAGGGGGAAAAAATAAAAATGTAAATACAATTGTATTTAATTAAGAAGCCGAATTGCTTATTGCATCATTTAAGAGTGAATTCCAGTAACTCTGAGGATTTACTGGAGCTTATTTTTACTTTTGCTACCAGGAAACAGTAAATTGACAAGTTTGTTCATGAGGTTTGGCTTGGACGCTCTCAATGGTCAACAGTCTACACATTTAACACGTTTTTCAGAAGAGAAGAGTTTATTTATTGCTCAAAATTGAGGTAAAACTGTTGTCAAAATCTGTTCACCACTGTTTAATGCTAATTAAACCTTCCATTATACTATTAGACTGATTTATTGTTTTAGACAGCTGCTAAGTTCAATACAGTAGTAGCCTGGCTGGTTTCATTATTTGACGTCTATCCAGGGTCAGTGTTGGAAGCACGCCCTGCTACATCCGGGTGTCCTTGCTCTGCACCTGTTGCTGTTTAACCAGGAGAGGTGGGGACCAATACTGGCTCATCTACCTTCACTCATGTGGTCATTAATGCATTCAAACCCTAAGCTGAATTTCCTCATGTTTGTTGGTTCAACTTGTGTTCAACTTATGTTTGACTTGGAGCAAACAGACCCACCTGTGGATTTTGTAATGCAACTGTTTACACTTGCAGGTTGTAATGGAAACATTGCCAATAGGCTGGACTGTGCACACCTGTAACCAGGAGGGAGACGGAGCAGGACTGTTGAAGGAGGGAGTCCCTGATATTACCAACACAAACACACACGTCCATGATCTGTTTCATGAAGATGCACAGGTATGCTCCTCAAAATGAATATGGTAATGACTTCTTCTTGTTGGAATATTAAAATCAGCCAGTTCTTTTTTCTTTTAATTTAACCTTTATTTAACCAGGTTAGTCCCATTGAGATCAATAACCTCTTTTCCAAGGTAGACCTGGCCAAGACGGTCAGCAGCAAGAACACAAAGTTGCAAACACACAGACACAAACAGAGACAAAATACAATTTACAAACACTAAAAGCACTATAATTTGCATTAAAAGAGAACTATCTAAAGACAAATGGGGGGACAAAAATGAACTTTTCTGGGAGACAGCTGTACAATAAGGGGGCTAAAAACATTGGCATGCCATAGAGTCTGCTTCTAAATCCTTCATTTTAGATTTAAAAATGTTTAATGATACCAGCTCCTTGATTTTTTTAGGTCATTTTGGAGCAAATTCCAGGCTGAGGGTGCAGAATATGCAAAACCCCAATTTTTGTCCGAGCTCCTTGACTGTTGTGTGTCTTTGGTCAGGGCCTCCAGCAGTCCAGCCAGCCGTGGTGGAGGATCAAATTGTTTGTATGGGAGCCGGTGCTCTTCGGTACCTGGGATGGAGTTTTCACCACCTGCATGATCAACATCTTCGGTGTGGTGCTATTCCTACGTACCGGCTACCTGGTGGTTAGTATACACCGTGTTGCTCTCTCTTCCTCTATTTCCCTTACTTCCCTTTCTCTGGTACAGGTGTGTCACTAATTCTGGCTGTATCTAGTAATGAAGCTGTAAAAAAATCTTTGGCCTAAGGTTCAAATGACTTTGTTTAAATGTGAATTGGTCATATGTTGGACATTTTGTTAATTGGAGCAACCCCAGCACCCACAATTTCCATCTCTTACTCTGAATATCATCTTCTGAAAACAACAAAGAATCTGCCCCAAGATTAAACCATTCAATGTGCTCTTATTTTGATGGTCTTCCTAAATTGATCACCCCTACTAATAGATATTTTTTTTAAATAATTGCTTCCCTACACTGAAAGGACTGTATGTTGTGTATATTTTTACTTTTACCATATCTAGCCTCATGCCTGGTTGTTGCTGAGTGCTTCACAAAATCTCTGTCTAACTCTGTTGAAGCTGTCGATTTTCTGATTTTTAGCTGCAGGCATCATTAAGGATGTGTCACCCTGTCAGTCGATCACAGCCACTTTAATGTGCATGTGTCATCTCAGGACACGACTACAAAGACCCTGTGATCTTAATTGCTACATTCGTTTGGGTTCAACTTGACAGCTAAAACATAGTTTGCCGTGTGGGAGACAGGGTTTCTTGAGCAAGAGTGAGCTGCGTCTTATCGTGAATTACTTGCTTCCTTATTGTGCAAAAGTAAAGAGTGAATGTTTCCCCTGGTTTAATGGGCCTGATTTCACCAGAAGGTCTTCCAAACATGTACACCGTTTCTCATTCTTAGTTTTCCTGAATACTGAAGCTGAAATCAAATTATGGGGACTTGAAGCAACAAATGGAGCGAGAAAGTAAAAATTCCATTTTCGGCATGTTTTTAGTAATAAAATGTTCTATAAATCAGGCTATGAATGAGATATGAACACACTCCTCTGTCAAAACTTTCAGAATATAGATAGGAATGAAACAGGAAAGTTTGGTGGATGTAAGAGCTACTGAAGTGGAGATTTCTGGCTCAGAGAAAAAACTAATTTTGAGAATACAGTCATTAAAGATATGTATTGTAATATTCCATGCATTTTGCAAGACACTACAGGTGAATATGGTAAAAAATGTAACTAACAGATATCCCCTGAAACTTCCCCAGTTGATTACTTACATTAAAACATTTTTTTGTATTACTGAAATTTTATGTTTAAATATGCAAATTATGCATTATCTAATGCTTACTTTTGGGGAATTTAGGATAAGTCTACAGAAGCAAATCAACAAAGTGTAGTAAAATAAACACCTAAATGTGTTTTTTAGATGTTTCCTTTCCTCTAGTCTGAAAGAAGACATGTTATGGAAGCAAAATGGCCCAAAATCTCAAAATTGACTGAGACAAACAAAGAAAAGAAAAATGTTTAGACACATAAAAAGAATAAATATTGGAGAAAAAAAAAAGATACAAGCATGTTTACAGGATGGACAAAGTGTGCAGTAAATTACATACAAAGCATACAGTATAAGCAGTATAGAAAGTCTAGGCGTTCAGATACAGTATAGTAAAAGCTGCACATCATTATAAAATGTTCAATTTACAGCTGTAGATGAGTTACATGCTGCTGATGTACACATACTTACATTTAGTGTCATCTTGCCTCCCATCATCCTCCAGGGGAACACGGGCGTGCTGCTCGGGATGTTCCTGGTGTCGATGGTTGTGCTGGTTGCCTTAGTGACGGTGATGTCGGGGATCGGAGTGAATGAGCACTGCGGTGTTGGGGGTGGAGGAATCTACTCCATGATCTCCACCGTCCTGGGCAGCAGGGTCGGGGGCACCGTGGGCCTCCTGTATGTGTTTGGACAGGTGAGTAACTAATCCACACTTTCAGTTAGTGGCTGTTTTTGGAGGATGATCAACACATTTCCTTTACTTATGTTGTCTCCCCTCTCCTGCTTGCAGTGCGTAGCTGGAGCCATGTACATCACCGGTTTCTCCGAGTCGGTGGCGGAGCTGCTGGGTCTACAGAGCCAGTGGGCGGTGCGCGGCATGTCGGCGGCGGTGCTGCTGGCACTGCTTGGAATCAACCTGGCTGGCGTCAAGTGGATCGTCCGACTCCAGCTGCTGCTGCTGGCCGTGCTCGCCGTCTCCACGCTGGACTTTGTCATCGGCACCTTCACGCACCTTGACCCAGGTAGGGCATGAATATAGTGTAGATATGAAGGGTAAAGAGAGAAGGTAACAGGGATCGTGGGAAGGGTTAAATCAGTACTGATGTTTTGTGTCTTCTGTATGGGTATTTTCAAGCCAAAATAATCATCAAATTACTCCAAGTTTTAACAGAAAAATAAGTGAACATCCCTCAATCATCAACTGAGTGAGCAGCCAAATCATAAGAATACCATTTAAACAAAATCACTACAGCAGTTACTGTATAAGAGGATCCTGCTAAAGGTGTTTACAGTGTATATGTGTGTGTCAGAGAGTTGGATGGACAGCTGTGGGGCAGAGACAGATGTGGAGATGGATGTGATGGGTCTTCAATTTGTGTTTTCTCCAGTTTTGTGGAGGTCAGATCATCCCACCATGGCACGGTCAGGTTGGAGGATGTAGAGGGTTGGCATGTTGTAGCAGCACATCACCAAGGGAGAAACACACAGACAAACAACTTCATCACAACCGACTATTTGACTTGTTGAACACGTGTGTAACTAATAAGTAAATTGCTGCAGTGCATTGCAGTAACTATTGAACCCAAACCCTTGTTAACTTTATTAATCCCACCGGTCGTCACAAGTGTAACAAGTAACAAGAGTGATCTGATGATAGTAAGGTTTATCAACTGGTGGATGTTTTTGTTTTTGACAGGGGAGAAAAGAAGCAGCATAAACATAAGTATGAAATGTGAAAAAGCATATCTTGCGCTTTCTGAGTTCTGAGTTAATGTAGCAAAAGAGCCTTGTGTTTTTTGTTACTCAGTAACTCATGAGAAACGTGATTATGTAGGTTGTGTTCAAAATAATTGTTTTGTTTTTTTGTTTTTCAGTAAAATTCATCTTAGCTCCTTTTGTTGCTAGTTTCCATAGCATTGTTACTGATTGATAAAAATGCAGTTATGTTGTGATTTGGGATCCACTGAATGAGTGTCTGTGACCTCTTGAGGCCAGTAGGTGGAGCTGTAGCATCACTTATTATTGGTCTTGTACTCTACTGATCTACTAGATCCCTATAGCTAACTTCTTCATGAGGCTGGTGTCTGAGTAACACACTTTTTGGCACAAATTTTTACCCATTTTTGTCAGTTAACTTGTTTTTTCTCCAATGAGAACTTTCTTTGCCCTCAGTGGCTTGTTGGTTCAGTTAGAAACTTCTATAATGTGCTGTTTTCTTGTGGCTTGAACCAACTTTGACTGTGTTTATTGAGAAGATTTTTTTCTTTTCTTTTTCTTTTTTCTTTTGTGGTGAGGAAACGTTGCCTTTTTTTTGTCTAGATTGTATTCTTTTGCTGGCCGTCAGGAAGTCCTTCCCCACATTTCCTGTTCTCACTGATTATCAACGTCCTGTCTAGTGGTTCCAGGAGGCAAAAAGCCAGTCTTTATAGGAATAGGACATTATAGGCACAAAATAGTCACTATACCTTACACAAACACAGAAAAACAATATACATACAGTATATCAGATAGTGAACCGTTATATTTGTTTTTGCTTTTTTTCCCAGCAAACCAAAAGGAACTTGTTATACCTGTCCAAAGATTAAGCTTTACAACATCTCATACCCCAGTAAAAATAAAAACAACAGACTCTAATCCCACCCCTAACCTGTACTTGTCCACCACTCTCAACCTCCAGCCTTCTTCATATTACAGCAAGCACAGGCTAGTTTGCAGCTCTGAGGAATTGTGGGAGAACCACCCATAATGGCTACTCCAGGTTTTTCCAATTAAGAGCTTCTGTGTGTGTTGTGGTGACCTCATGGTTGGCAGAGGACCAGCAGGTCCACTAGTTTGTTGAAGCAGCCCAGATTAGCTTGCACTCAGTGAACGCTGGCCCGAGGCACATCCTGAAGGAAAGGAGCCACCGCCAAAATCACGTGGTCCCAGTTTGATAACACGTCCCCTATGTGCACTCTCAGACACCATGGTACATCACTGCCATAGCTACGGTACGGCCAAGTGACAAATTATATGAAAACTATAATAGGATATTGGCTTGTTGTATGTATGCCTGGCAAATATTGGTGTTTAATGCAAAACAGGACATAGAATTGTCGATCTGAAATGGTAAAATTTAGAGCTGAATGATTAACCAATTAATAGATTTATGGTTTCACGTATTTTTCAAGCAAAAAGGCTAATCATTCTGTGGTTCCAGCATTTGCTGCCTGTCTTTGTTTTATACCATTGTAAACTGAATATTTTTGGGTGTTGGGGTTGAGTCAGACAAAAGTAAAATGTTTGAAGATCTAGCCCGTTCTCATTCCCAGGGTGTCAAATACCAACACTTTCGTCATGGTTATTGGCATGTGATACCGCTGCACAAGGCACCTTTCAGCGCCAGTATGAAACACACCAGGATTTCCATCAACTACAATGTAAACCCATCTGCGGCAACAGTAAATGCTTAAAGAAAGTGCGCCGGAAGTGTGGTGACGTAGTTTAAAGAGCGAATAGAAACACACAGGGCTGGCCAGAGGGAAGGTGGATGGGTCCAACAAACACATGGTTTTCATCCAGAAGTGTGTTAGGTTTCACTTTCACGTTAAAATCAGCTGTTCGTTAATGTCCCTTGTTCACAACGTTCAGTTTTATTTTCACTTTGCAAATGTACTTATAAGCCCAAACATGTAATTTTTTCCTAAACCTAACAAAGTGGTTTTGTTGCCTAAACCTAAAGTGACGCCAAGGAGTTATTCATCTAGTAGACATCTACTTTATCTTGTCAATATACACTCTTGACCACTGTCTTAATGTCTACAATGTGATGCTGACAATAGAGCTGCAACGATTAATCGATTAGTTGTCAACCATTAAATTAATTGGCAACTATTTTGATAATCGATTAATCTGTTTGAGTCATTTTTTAAGAAAAAAAAGTCAATTCTCTGATTCCAGCTTCTTAAATGTGAATATTTCCTGGTCTCTCTACTCCTCTATGACAGTAAACTGAATATCTTTGAGTTCTTTGAGTCATTTTATAGACCAAAAAACTAATCGATTAATCGAGAAAATAACTGACGGATTAATCATTAATGAAAATAATCATTAGTTGCAGCCCTAGCTGACATCCCTGTGTTATTATCATGAGTAGAAGGGTTTAGGTGTGTTGTTACGTACATGACCCTTCACCTGTAGACTGACCTGGCTTCCTCATTTCCCCAGCCTCAAGGATCTGTTAAGTGACTTATGATGACAAGTCCTTCCTGCAGTACTCTGACAGGTATAATTTAAAAGCATGTAAGACGGCTCAGAATAGTGCTGTCTCATCCCTGATGGGAGGACAATTCATGTCTTTGTGCAGTAAATGATTTAGTTTGGTCAGTAACACTGCCAACATATTGTCTCTGCAGCCAAACAATTCAACCGCAAAACCTTCTGATTGTGGTGCTCAGATGAAATACAATCTGATGCTTTTACTCAGAGTCCCTTTAGTTGAAGCCTATTCCCTACACAACAGGAAGCCATAATGTGCTGCTTGGGTCTGGGGTTTAGGGTGTTAACCAGACTCACCCACATTTTTGGAAAATGACAAAGAGAGAAGGCCGGAACTGAGATCTGAGGGCTGCTGCTACTCCAGAGACCGCTACATCATCCCTCCCTGTGATCCGCTCTATAATATATAGTTCTCAATCATCCCAGTGGGACCTGCCCCACCTCTGTAACACCACAGCCTGCCCTGTTGAACATGCAGCAGCAGTTCATACTGGTTAGTGTGGGAGAGTGAGAGGTCAGTCGGACGGGGGGAGAGGCCTCAGACGCTCATGTAATCTGACTACACATTCCAGTGTGTATCAGAGGAATGCTGAGTTCAGAGAGGAGCCCCACTCTGCCGATACACTTGTTCTTCACACATTATAATACTGAATGCTTTCACTACAGCTTTATCTGAGATCGTGATGGCGATTTTTCTAAGCGTATGCACTGCGAATGAAGGAATCAACCAATCACGTTGTGCAGAACGGGTGGAGTTGGGTTGAAGGATTATAAAACATGGAGGTTCTGTAGTACTTTATTATTCCTTTCAACCTTGACAAAGGCAGCGCAGACCAGATTCACTCCTTCCATTCTTACCTTTTTACCTATTTTGCATTTTTGTGTTGTTTATTCGTCACGCCCCCGGTGTGTAAAGGCCTTTATGCTGTAGGCTAGTTGAAAACCATGTCAAAATAGAGAATTAAGGAATTACATACTGATATATTTTGGGTTCTTATTTTACAGTTAATGTTAAACGCTTGTGATGGCATCATTATGTTACATTACATTCAGTACAAAACGTGGTGGCAACATGCGGTGGCGCCAGAGTTTTGCCCCGTAATGGCTGCGGGAGATTGTGGTTTACATAATCTTGTTTAAATCGATGTAAAATAAAGTCCTTATCAGCTAGAGCATTCATTGTTTTTGCAGCGGAAAGCTAAGGCTTCTGTCTTTTACGTCATTGCGTTGTGTGTTTGTCATGACATCGTTTCGTTTCGTTTCGTTTCGTTGCGTTACATGCAGAACGTAACGAAACAGCTTTGCACTCGATCTGCTCATAAAAATGAGCAGATCTCAAAAACTATAAATTGTGCATAGTTTAAATAACTCATGGAAAGTTGAGAACAATTTTGTTCATGTTTCTACATTTAGAAATCGTTTGGATCAACATGTTTTCTGTGTATATTTAGTGACATCTTATGAAAAAAAATTTCAATTAAGACACAATTTCAATACTTTTGTCAATTATTATGGAGGTGGTCAATTATTATCACCTGGTCACCCCTTGACAGCGCCACTGCTCAGTGAGGCTGTACTTCGGCAAAACTGTGCTTTGAGCTGCATGCTAACATCTGCATGCAGCATGCCCATAATGACACCACTTTACTTGCATACAAAAAAACGTTTCTGGGTCTCAGTGCAAAATGTAAGGAAGCTGCCATCTGTAATGTGCGTGCACAAAACTTCTACTTGAAAGACATAATTGTTTGCCGTTTTTGACCACGGTACTTTGGATCAAATACTCTGGCAGTGTATCCAAGCAATGGATTTGTGTTCCTAGAAATTGTTTTCTAACACTCAATTGAACACTGAGAGAGTCCGGTTGGAGTCATGGTTGGATGCTGGAGTGTATGTTGTAATATGGGTGTGGAGCCCACGGTGCAGACATGGACACTGACTGTTAGATTCTGATTGTTTGGACAGAGGGCGTCCTCACAGGGTCACGGAGTGAACGAGAGTTTGAGTACCTAATCCCATTTGATGTCAGTTTTTATTTATCTCCTGGAGAACATGTGCACTTGGAGTGACTAGTCTATCCAGCCCTTATGGTTTTGGCTTTTGTCTAAAACAAAAGGGAAAAAAATGGCATTCTCTCTCTCTCTCTCTCTCTCTTTTCTCTCACTCTCTGTCTCCCTCTCTCGCTCACTCTCATTCTTTCTCTCAAACTTGGAAGCTGCTGAGCTTCTGAAAAGGGTGGTGACTTCCTTTTGGATAAACATGTCATTAATCTGAGAGAACACATTCTTTCCCATCGCAAGATAACCAAGGGGGAAATGTCCGGTGTTGTAACATAGGCCTGCCCTTCAGACAGTGTGGTTGAAATGGCCCCCACCAATGCAGAACAATCTCTCCTCGTGCACACTCAACAAACAGACCTAGACTCAACTGACCTGTCCTGACTTTAGACTGCATACTGCATAAAGTGTCTCTCACTTTTATTGTTATTTATTTGGATTTTAAAAAGCCTCTAATTGCAGTCATGAAATCCCAGGTCAGGTAGTGCTGTAATAAATTTGGAGGAATTTAAAAAGTTAAATGAGAATATAATTTTGTCCACCAGCCTGCTTTAGTCATGTACCAAGTATGAAACCTATAATTAATGCTGATAAAATGCAATATTGTTCAAACCTACAGTATGTTATATATTGTTTTAAATGCCTGGTGTCTGGTACTGTAGGTCTTTCCTTGGAAAATCCTCTGGAGCAGACGTGATGTGTTTACATATCCAGTCAGTCTCAACATCTCCAGGAAATGCAGCGCAAAAACTCAACAATAATCATCTAGGAAGAAAGAAAATGAAAACACCACAGTAATGAGAACTTTTACATCACAGTTAAATCGTACTGTAGCTGCAGGTAGCTGTACAGCAACCAGCCTGCAGTCTAACACTGTAGCCATTCGGGGAAAAGTTGATTTAAAAGTTTAGCTTTTTCAGAATTTATTGTTAGAAAGACAAATCTAAAGCAGTTCCATCGTATATGGGCATTATTGGGGATAAAACATGCCTCTGCGCCGGCGATAGCCGTGGCCCAGAGCCATTATTTTTTTGTGTTATCCGTTCATACGCCCATCCGTCCCATTCTTGTGATATCTCAGGAACGCCTGGAGAGAATTTCTACAAATTTAGCACAAACCTCCACTTGGACTCAAGTATGAGCTGAGTAGATTTTGGAGGTTAAAGTTCACTGTGACCTCACAAGACATGTTTTTGGCCATAGCTCAAGAATTCATATGCTAATTATGACAATTTTACACAAATGTCTAACAGGATAAAATGATGAAGTGATGACATTTTGGACAGACGTGGATGCAAACTACAACTTAACTGTTTGGCAGAGGCATACAATCACATGGCGGTAATTCTAGTTATTCGTAGAAAGGTATTTTTTTGTCAAAAGATACAAATTCAAGGATTATTGAAAATTTAAATAATCACAATCTGGATTAGAGAAACACATTTTAAACAAACACACTTAAATGGCAAAATGTTTCTTGATCTATAAAACACTTTTCATTCCCATTGCCTAGTTAATTTCAAAATCATAATAAATCGTATAGATCATCAAATCCAAGTCAATTAAGTTATTTAACATAACACAATGTCTTCTGTCAGGCAGTTGACAGGTTTGCACTAATGATACTTTTGACTGTTTACTCAGTGAAGAAGACATGCTAGTGGCTCAGATCTGACGTGCTTGTGTTGTTGTTGTCTCGTCTCTCAGAACACGGTTTCATTGGTTATTCAGCCGGGCTGCTCAGCAGCAACACGATGCCAGATTACACCCCAGGAGAAAACTTCTTCACGGTCTTTGGGGTCTTCTTCCCTGCTGCTACAGGTGAGCTGGCCCCCATCATCTCATTTTGATCTAATATTGTGTGAAAAAAACGTACAGTTTGCATAGCACATGTACAGAATGAATTAGGAATATCTCACTGTATCTGCCTTTTTAAGTTTAACGGCGTTCTTGCAGCTACATGCAGGATAAAAATACATTTTGCATTGTACAGTATGTTGTGTACATTTTTGTGGTTTGATTATTTATATGTATGTGTGTGTGTAGGGGTTATGGCAGGCTTCAACATGAGCTCAGACCTTCAGCGGCCTGAACACAACATCCCTGTGGGAACGCTGGCAGCTGTCTTCACCTCGTATGACGACATCCCCAACACACACACACACACACACACAAACACAACAATATTGTAAAATAAGAAAATATGCATGGAAACGCTACACAATTAAGTGCACAAGACCACAACCAATTTAAAAGTTTACAGACTGACCCTCAGTGAAAGTAATTACACTGTAAGAAATGAAGACAAAGGCTGTAAAAGTACACAGATGGAAATACTGTGGAATCATACAGACTGAGAAAAATGTTAAGCTGTTATACCAACATGTCAGAAAATGATTTTATCTTACAAATTTCTAATCAACTACACGTCATGCTACAAGGATCATTTTAAAATATATAACTGCGGAGTCTCTCCCTCGAGATATGAATCATCCAAAAAGTTTTGATTTTACTTTGTAGTGCTTTCAGATCTCTTTGTGGTGTCTCTTATCAAAAGGGCAACCTTTTCCCACCTTCATTGGAGAGAACAAACAAACCCATATTCCCAGCATGTCACTTGTGGAGCTGTGATGACACAATTTTCCTATTAATAGTGGGAGAGGAGCAGTTAATAATCCCGTGTGTCGTACTGTTGGTGACCCGCAGGTGGTTCCTGTATCTGGTCTTTGTCTTCCTTCTCGGGGCCATCTGCACCAGAGAAGCTCTGCGCTATGACTTCTTGATAGCAGAAAAGGTAAACTCCCCCCTCTGTTTCCATCCTGCCCTGTTAGAGAGAGGCTTTCACAACAGAATGGCTGAGGTGAGGGGATTCCCCATGATGCCCCACTTTGTTGATGTGGTGTGGTTAGTTCAGGTTCTGACTGTATGGATGTTTCACTCAAATATTACTCATAAATTATAGAAAACTACTGTGTCTGTCCCAATACCCACACTGGCCGTCTTAAGCATTTAAGTGCACTTTTACACTCTGCCAGGTAGAAGACACAGTCCACTTAATCCTCACTTGATGAGCACTTTTCCCAATATAGCTTTGAAGTGTTATTCAGAACCAAGTGTATCCCACAATGCATCACGGTGTACAGCCCCACAGCAGTCCAGCTGTTGGTGGTAGAGAGCCAAGAGAGGCTGGTTTTTAGGACCGATAATTATCAACAGATATGAGAAAATTTAGGTTTATGACATTTTGAATTCAGCAAGAATATTATTATTTTACATCCAAGCACTACAAAGTTATTGCTCCACAGGTGTTATCACGTAAAATGTACATCTGTTCTTCTTGATTGGACTGATAAGAATAATATCATATATCTGGCACTGTCAAGATAAGTATTAAATACGATATCCTTTAAATCTCTCAGTAGACCTATGTGCTTTATTAATTGTATTATTCCTCCGCACATTTTTTTTTTTAATAGTGCATGGTTGATCCTGCTTATTTTGTCTGAGCTGGCTTGTGTCCTGTACTGTTACTTGTATGTTGCAAGTTCCATTGAGCTCTGATAAACTTCCACACTCTTGTGGTCTTAACGGGCACTTGTGCATTGTGGTAATAACAGGAAATACATAGAGCATTTGACTACTTGCCAATACCGTAAGTGTGTGTATTTGAGTGGATCGACTATTTCAGTACAGTGATCTTGGTCAGGCAAATAATTTTCTGTTCTGCTTTTTAAAAACTTGTCTCACCAATGCATTGGTATTTAATTTGCAGGTATGCAAAGATAATTTGTTTAATTCTTACCAAGTAAATTGTGACAGCCCTAGTGTAATACAGTAGACAGTCTTATCCCGCTTCACCAGCAGTCTGTGTAGTGTATTCAGATCTGTAACTGTAAATGGATCGCTGATTTTACTTTTCAATCATAAATTAACTGTGTGTCACACAGATTTTATTTCTTAACATGACATGTTTCAGCACACAAGCCTTCTTTATTTTGACTATAACTTAAATGTTGTGTTAAATGTTGTCTAATAATTGAAAAAGCATGCAAAAGAATTCTAAGTTTCTTTAATTTGATAGACACTCGAGGCTTATTCTTAGGATACGCCTTAAAAGTCTTAGCGAGTATCACGGAGTCGACACAAAAATCTATGCAATCAGACACTGCTATTATCTGATCATTAATATCAGGGCAATTAAAGACCTTCCTTAATGTGCAGTCGAAACATCCCTGCAGAGCCATTATGCTGTTGTTGTTGTTCCACACTTCCACGCGGCCCTTATCTGAGGCTTCTCTCTCTCCGGCAGCCTCTGGTTGACAGGGTGGAGATAGACCACACTGTGGTCAGACGTCCCTAGCGATGGGAGTGGGGATGCGGTGTAGGCGTCTTTGACAGTCCCATAACACATGTCTAAAATCGTATTATGCCAAGCGTGAAATGCAGCAGGGCAGCCACAGAGCACTGGAAACAAATACTCATAAATCATTTCAGTAGCTTTAATTAATTTCTTCTACTCTCTTGCTTATATTTATCCTACTGTGAGGGTCGTCTGTGGATCACTTGACTTAAACAGATCACGCTGTCTATATTACATTTCTGTTGAATGGAGGTTTGACATTTGACCTCTGAATTTCTGGGCCTCATTGAGCCTGGGTTTGCTCTCCATATGGACCGCTGATGTTAGGAAGACCGGGCCTCATGAGTTTAGTTTGTGCGGAGTAGAGCGAATGTTCAATTCGTGCACATACAACAGCACAAAGACTGTTCACAGCTTTGTAATGGGCCATAAAAAAGTGGGAGTAAGTGTTGGGCTGTGGGGAAGAGCAGATCAATGAGATGTCTTGATGCAGCTAAACTCTCTGCCAGTTGTTTTGCTTTAACCAATTACTGACTCTTTTATAAGATCCTTGACTTCTTCATCAGTGGTTTCGTCCTCATTGTTTTCATAAGGGGCTGGCTGCAGCGGAACTGAACTGGGTGTAGCTGTTGTGAGCTCTCAACCCCACCCCATCCTCTTCCACCCTCTGTTTGTTTTCCTTCTTCCTCCAGGTCTCCTTGGTGGGCTTCCTCTTTCTGCTGGGCCTCTACATCTCCTCTCTGGCTTCCTGCATGGGCGGCCTGTACGGAGCACCCAGGATCCTCCAGTGCATCGCCCAGGAGAGGGTCATCCCCGCTCTGGCCTTCCTGGGAAGAGGGGTGGGTGGATGAATGGATGAATGGATGGAGTCAGGAAGGGAGGCAACAGTACACTGAAAAATATTAGCTAGAAGTCCCCATGATGTAAAAGCAGATTATGTAGTGAGGGTGTGTGTTTATGCACCAGTGAGTTCACTTGTATGCACGATTATTTGGTCTTAATGAAGCAATACTTTATTTATATTGTCACATTAACATTATTAGCTGTTCATGCAATAGCAGCAATAAGCAGGACCTACCGTAAACTCACCATTTTATTTGGACATTTCACACATAAGACCAACAACGATAGCTCAATATCTTGTTAATGATTATGACTATTTTTGCTACTTATCATTGTTGGACAAACTCATAGAAGCCTTTTTCGTGTCTCTGCATTCAGTTATCCTAGCTAGTGAGATTTGCCTAGCTTGGATCAATGCATGAGGTCAATGGGAAGCAGCTTCTCTCGAAAGTAGTGAAGCACGCTGTAAAGCATCTAAAAGATTGTCTATTTAAACAATATAATTT
This sequence comes from Sebastiscus tertius, assembly GCA_916701665.1. Lineage (NCBI taxonomy): Eukaryota > Metazoa > Chordata > Actinopteri > Perciformes > Sebastidae > Sebastiscus > Sebastiscus tertius. The sequence goes on from CAKAOH010019395.1 coordinate 88,279, forward strand.
AATTATCAAAGTTCATTTATTGATCCACTTAACTGGCTTTTTGCCGAGCTTTCAGCCGCATCGTGTCAAAGTTTGATGCTCAACTTTTAAGCCGACATGGATGAGAAAGTACTTTGGATGAAATCATAAACAGCGACTGAGCTCACATGTCAACAAATCTGTCTCCATGACAACTGAGCGAACTGCTTCTATTGATAACACCGTCAAACTACTGTGAACCCGTCAAAAAGCTCAGTGAAACACTAAAATTATAATTTGTCTCCGCTAACACTAGGCTAAGACATACACGTTAGTGATTAATGCTGACTGTCAGGAGATTTGTTCCTAACAAGCTACTCATTGATAACATAATTATTTATGAATTGAGCTAAAATAAAATAAATAACCGCATCACTCACTATGACTTCACTCTGGACTTGTATATAAAAAGGGCATCCATGAAACAAACAGTAAAATTCCCCAGTAACTAAACTACATCTTTAAATAATCACTGAACAATTAGGTAAATCATATTATCATAGAGTCAAGTATTTGGTTCTTTATGGAGTATTTTCTTCTCATGCCACTTTATACTTCACCTCTACTACAATTCAGAGGGAAATATTTTAAGAGTACTTCCATCATGACTGCTAATAAGTGTGTGTAGTCTGGACGTGCAGGGGGTGTGGTGGGTGAACTCAACAGGAAACAGTGACAGGACTGCCTAACTATAGAGTGCAGACTCCATAGAAGTGAGTGGACTGACTCCATTACAGCGAAAGTTACGACTCACTGCTGCTACACCACCACACACACACACACAGAGTCACGTTGACACCATGACCCCGTCCACCCCCAGTTTTCCTCAGACTTCCCTGGGTGGCAGCGGTGTCTGACCTCTCTCAGCGGGCTGGAATGAGGCCCTAGACATCTTGGCCCAAATCAAAGCATCAGAACAAACGCAGGAAGGGCGACGGGCAGGGCCCCGCTCCGCTGTGTGCTCTGGAGGCCCGCCAGGCACACAGCAGCGCTCCTTAAACTCTGTCATAGGACCTGGGAGGTGAAAGCAAGCTGGTTACCAAACCAATGCTATCTTTCTACTGTTTTGGTTTTATATTACTCAAATGTGACTTTAAGTTCAGTTTCATGTCATCATTCCCTGTAGGTGTCTGTTTCTCCTTTAGTGTCCATAAGTGACAGTTTTATTTGGACTAAAGGTTGAAGGTTTCAAAGCTACAAAATCTCAGTCAGGAGGAACGCACTGTGTTGACTTACGGACACGAGGCATGTGTATTTTTACATAGCGTCACTGTCCTGTGAAACCCATGTATCTCCAAAACATAAATTTTTCATGAGTTAAAGGAACAGTGTGTAACATTTAGGGGGATCTATTGGCAGGAATTGAATATAATATTAATAAGTATTTTTTCTTTAGTGCATAATCACCTGATAATACGAATCGTTTTGTTTTCGTTACCTTCGCCATGTTTCTACAGTAGCCCAGAATGGACAAACCACTGTGTTAACTTTTCCTGCATGGGCCGAAGTCGATAACGTTACTCAATCTGGAGTTAACTGCCGTCACTCCACTCAGCTGCAGCATTTATTTCTGCATAAACTACAACTTCCACTGTACATTCACTTCATATTCTCTAAGCTAAACTAACTCTGTCTTCACATTTGCCGCCGCTCTCTCTCTCCCTTGCTTCACCACTCACTTCCCACATACTCCCAATGACCTACGCTACTCTTCCAACAGCTCTAGATAGAGCCATTCACGTTTTCACGTCGGCCACCATAGTTCTTCTACATGCTTGGCACACAGGAGAGGCTGCAATCTGCAACCTCACCGCCAGATGTTACACACCATACCTTTGATTAAAAACGGGTGTGATTTCAGCATTGTGACAATGCATTTTTTTCCGATAAATCAATGGCTTTTTAAATGGTTGATTTATCCTCAGAATATAATGGTTAATTTACCTATGTAAGCGTATTTTCTCAACCCATGAAGGAACACTTCGTCCTTAATTTTAGCAGAAAAATTAAAAATCACCAGTTTTGGTTATTTAGGTTCTTTATTGGACAGTAATGTCATTCCATATTGTGCCACTCCCTTCCTCTCTAACAGAAAGGCCCAAACAGGACTCCAGTAGCAGCCATCTGTCTGACCAGTCTGCTGACCTTGGCCTTCATTTTCATCGGTCAGGTCAACGTGCTGGCCCCCATCGTCTCCATAAACTTCATGCTCACCTACAGCATCATCGACTACTCCTACTTCAGCGTGGCCATGACCTTTCAGCTGCAGACTAAAGACAAGAAGGACACCTTCGTCACGGCCAAAAGAAACCAGCGTGGGTCCACCAGGCAGAGCTCCAGGCCTCTGATCGAGGCCGCTCTCCCGAGCTACGGGAGCGGAGGCGAGAGTCCGCAGGTTAAAGGCACTCTGTTGGAGTTCACCAAGGACATGAACCAGATCTTTCCCCCCGTGTCATATGTTGATGCTGGGGCTGAGAAGACCTTCTCCAAGGGCAGAAAGGCTAAGGTCACTACTAAGCAGATGCTGATGGACAGCTTTGGCTTGGACCTAAACAGCAACATGTCCACAGAAGAGAGAGGAGAGGAGATGAGTTCCGCTCAGCCACATGAGGAAGCTAAGGTGCAGTGTGGTGGAGGTGTGGAGCCCATGTGTGGAGGAGAACACCAAGTGAAAACACACCATGCTGAGGAGGATTCATCTGCTGACCCTCACAATCACAGCGCAGGTGATCAGCTCTAACCATCAAACACTAGACTAGACAGGAGTATGGATCATAGAAGTTAGTTGTACCTGTTTTTTTAGTAACCTGACCCTTTATTAAAACTTTCAGGTGCTGAAGGTAAAGCCGAGCACCAGAGCTTTGAAATCAAACCCATGCAGGACTCACTGTATGCAAAGTTCTGCAACCACTGGGCTGCTCTTATCGGGGTAGGCTACACATTTCATTTAATACATTATTTGTTTTTGTTCTAATAGTTTCAGATAATATTTGCAGAATTTAATAAATATATGTATATTTTTCTTTCAGGCATTGAGCTCCATATTGATTATGTTTGTTATTCAGTGGATGTACGCCTTAGCAAACATAGTCTTTGCCTTGCTGCTCTTCTTCTACATCGGGAAAACAAGTCCTGGACTACCTACAGGTGATTTCCATCAGTTCATTTCCTGTTAAAACACACTTAGCCTGGCTTCATGTCAAGAAGTTAGAGCCTTTTGAATTGCGAAACTCTTTCATTGATCTTGAATGATTAATTTTAGGATAGGTCATTGGGCAGTGAGTCTTGTGAGAATTTTTGATTTCGCAATTTAGGGATTACCTCAGTTTGGCTTCATGTTGAGGTTTGGTGACCAAATGTCCTGACTTGGACAGGACAGTCCCACATAAAAAGCATTGCAAATGAAAAATCTATTTTGATGAAATGCTGTAGTAATATAATGTGGGACAGTTTTCTGTGTCTTTCACACATACAGTATGTACCACCTGCACCGTGCAGCATTTTCCAGCTTGTTATGTCAAAGTGAACTTTGGACATAAGATGCATTTGGACAAAGCTTTTTGACACTACAGCCGGCAATGAGCTTAGCACATAAAGTTAATGTTAGCCTGCTCTTGTGGTCTATAATCCATATTTCCTAGGATGGACTGAATAAGACCATTTTGACTTTTTTTTTTTTTCTTAAAAAATTACTCAAACCGATTAATCAATGAATCGATTATCAAAATATTTGGGGATTAATTTAATAGTTGACAACTAATCGATTAATTGTTGCAGCTCTATTTATAACTGCAAAGTAGACTGCGTTATATATATTATAGGCTAGCATTTGTATTGAAATGAAAAATGGGACATGGCTTCATTGACAATATAACCTCAGATAAGAAAAGCATTTTTGTAGAATTCTTACAGTTTTTGCTTTATGCTTTTTGCTTTATGCTTTTAATGAACATATTTCATCACACATTCACTGTTTTAAATATTTACTTAAACGGTTTACTTTCAGCTGAAAGGAGGAAATATCTTGTTTATGCCTGCTGTGTTATTTTTGTAACACGTTTACAAGGTCATTCCATAAACTTGTGTAATTTTAGACCTTTTATAACGGGAGTAGTCTGCAAGTAATGCCTTTTATATAAGCTGATTCCTTCCGGTATTTTTTTATTGTGTTATTAGATCATTTAGATTGTCACATAATGTCCAACAAAAGATCTTTTGATTTGCAGTAAGCATTTACATTAGGTCACCCCTTGCTCAGTTGTTATGTGACCTGGTAATGTACTCTGGCACATTTCAGGGAGTTTCACTTGCGATCTTTTATGCCTGGAAGGCTGGCAGCTGTTGTGGCTTATAGGATTTCTAGAATAGCTGGATGGGACACCAGCACCTGTGCATTAACCTCACCACAGCACAGCGTACAGCCTGAACAGTCTGACTCACCACATGTCTGAGCGCCAGCTCTGCAAGTGTTAACCACTTGCCCCACAGGTGGTCGATGCCATGCTGCGTGTTTCTCCCCGCACTGTAACAAATATATCAAATATTGACGCAATGGAAAGGGTCTCCATAATAAATTTAAACATATTAATATGATATTTTTGTGGTTTTATGTGGCTAGTATTGAAATTAACTAACTCATTGAGATCATTTCTCCAGATAACAGTTTGGATTTTGATTTATTTGCAGGTATCGCGGCTCGATTCAGCTTTTTCACGTGGCTCAAATCAACATTGAGTAGCATTTGCAGGTATTGTGTGGTTGTTATGGTACAAAATATTTAGCCAGGAATCACTTTATAAGAATGAGTGAGTGACGGATGAATAAGACATTTCATTCGTCATAGAAATGTCTGTCCAGATCATTGATAAAGCACAGACTGAAACTAAAGTAATTTGTTATACTTGTCGTAATCTATTAATTCTTGTATTACTAAGTCATAAAATGTAAGATAAGACATTTTATCTGTACATTCTTTATCAGTTATGTGGTAATTTCCTATGTTACTATTTCTGTGTCTTTCAGGAGGAAAGGACCTCCTCGGGATGAGATCGTAGTCACCCCCTCTCTGTCCACGGTCGGGCTGAAAACCAAGCAGCTGACGGAGGAAAATGCTGACTTTGCCTCTCGTCACCGCCATCACCAATCCTCATTCATCTGGGCAGGCAAGATGGTGCAACCACCACTCCACTGACTGACTTAAACACTGGCTCTGTGACATGTCATACAGCTGTCAGCCTGAAACCACACTCACTGCCTCAAACCGTGGCTCATGTTGCCCTGTGGGCCACATTCTGCACACATATTGTATTTAACAGAGACATTCAGTGGCTCAGATCATGTTTCTTCCATAAAAGTAAAAAAGGTTTATTTTGTCTTAATATACTTTATGGGTTTAACTTTTGAAGTATCACACAAGGTTTAATTAAATGTTAATTTACTTCTGCATGTGTACAGTTTATTGTTCATAGAACATTTTTCCAAGGTTATTAGTTTGCTTTTTCCAAGTTGTCAGTCACATTTCAGAGGTAGAGTATGTGTCTTTGCAGTCCTGCAATAATTTAGAAATAGCAAATTACAAAAGTGTCATATTAATCAGTGAAGTCTGATTCAAAGACTGTAAAAATAAGAAATAAGAAATCCACACTTCACTTCTTTGAAAATGTTTTACATGAAAACATAAAAACAAGATCAAGAAGTAAAATAAGCTTTTAGATCAAACTGGTTTAAAGAAATACAGTTAACAGTGTGTTATATGACTAATGCAGAAGTGGTCACTGAACTGTTGTTGACGATGCATCAACAGCCTACTCCCAAGTTTCCTCTAAGAATGACTGATGTAGATATTATGTTTTAAAAAAATACGGCACACCCATCAGACCAATCTGAAATCGAAATGTTAAAAATACAGGACCACGGCAATGATGAAGGAAAATGCAAGCTTAAAAGTGGGTTAAATCTAAATCAAAATGTTCTGTTAAATGTTTGAATGAATCATTGAACACCATCCATCATTGAAGTTTTCTCCATGAAGGTGAACCACTCGAGTCTCTAATCACAGCCAGCATCCTGTTGTCAGAGGTACATCATTTTTGATTGAGTATAAAGAGCCGATCAGCTAATAGCTCTCTGTTATACCAGAAGGAATAACAAGTGATTTTTTGTTTTGTTTTAAAACACAAGCTGACTATACTGTATGTCAGTAATACACAATGTCATGCTACTTGTGTGAATTGTTTGTGTCGTACGGTTTAAAAGAGTCGCTGATCTAGCAGCTCAACAGCAAAGCTGTGAAAACCACTTCCTCTCAGCATTTCATTATCAGAGCGGCAACAGGCACATCATCATCTGTAAAGGCACTAGTACCTTGTTTCCTCCTCATCGACTGCTTTCCAAAAACTCAATCTGCAGCGAGACGATGGTTTGAGCATCACATTTCTCAGTAGTGGAGCTGCTTCTTACCTACCAGTCATTAAGGGTGGGCTGAAGAATGGGACCATGCACATTGTAAAACTTTAATATATGAATTTAAGTTAAATGATAAATTATTTACACAAATTTAGATAGTACTATTTTTCCTGGAAAGCCTAAAAAGATTGCGGAATCAATTGTCATCCATCACTGACCTTTGCTTTTCTGTGTGTCTTCGGGTTTCTCTTGTTTGCTTAGATTGCAACTTATTTTGTCACCCTGTGAATTAAATTTCACAACCTTATTTATTTAATTTGTCCTGATTGATCCCAGTCAGAACACTATTTCCTCTAAGCAGTCTGGCTTCATGCAGCTAAAAGATAACCTTTTAATAGCAGGATTCACTTACAGACATGTGGGATGCTTTGCAGTGTTGGAGATGTGTATCTTAAACCGATTTATTGTTTCTCTGCATTAATTGATTGTTGCAGCCTCAATAATAATTGTTTTAATGACGCCCTGCTACCTCAATTCAAATACTTGTCTGCAGACAGTGAAGTTCAGTGCTGTGTAACCAGAAGGAAACCAGAAACTAATTAATTTCTCGAGGTATTGCACCAGGATTTTCTGTCTCCATTACATTTCTCATAATAGCCTGTATCGTCCTGTATTATTCTATAATTACTAGACCCCTATTTGTCAAGGAGTATCAGCATTCATAAGCTTTTTCTAGCTGCTAGCATTGTGCCTTTTCAAACTCATTCCCACCAGGAAAACAAATAAGCTTATAAATGATAAAACATTTACAGGGTGTAGTGGTGGAAGAAGTACTCAGGTGAAGTAAAAGTAGTAATACCACAGTGTAAAAATACTATAAAGTCCTGCATTCAAAATCTTATTTACGTAAAAGTGAAAAAGTATTCAAAAGTATACTTAAAATATCAAAAGTAAAATTATAATTATTGATGCATTAATGTGTTCATCACTTCAGTGTTGCAGCTGGTAAAGGAGGAGTTCATTTTAACTTTATATATATGGTAATTATATATTACTTAATTGTACACCTTAGTTTATTAGTTGATTGATATTTTATATTAAAATCTGAATCTGCAAAGTAGCTAGTAACGTCAATATCAAATAAACGTTGTGAAGTAAAATGTACAATATTTCCTCCTGAGATGTAGTGGAGTATAACGTTACATAAAATGGAAATACTCAAGTAAAGTACAAGTACCTCAAAATTGTAAGTACAGTACAGAGTTAGTGTGTCATTATTGTGACTTTCTAGGTCTCTACCCAGTCAACATTTGTATTTGGGGCCCATGTGGGTATTAAATGGGCTGAAAAATGGGCCCTATATGGGATTGTCCATGGGTTCTATGTTGGCCCAATGTCAATTGCCCTTGTGGGTTTCATGCAGGAGTACACTAGGTGTTATGTGGGCCCGATCTCGGCAACATACACAAGACCCCTCTCGGCCCTAGGTTTAAGTTCTATGTGGGTACTATATGGGTATTAAATGAGCCCATGCATGCACTACTTCCCCATTAGTGACCCACCTAGAACCCACATGGGGAGCCCATGTGGGACCTACTTAGTTAACCCAACTGGGCCCCAGATAAGATGCCCATTTTCAGCCCGAACCCAGATACCCCCAGCGTAACCCATGTGGGGCCCACATAACCATACCATGACTTTACCTGAGATTTTGATAACATCATTTAAAATTGTATAATTTTTTTAATGGTAATAGTGGATTGCTTTTATCATCCAGAGCAGAGGAATTAGCAGTGTCTTGTTTGATTTGTCTCTAATCTTAAAGTCTCTCTCGGCTAAAAAAAAAAAAAAAAGGAACATTTCCATTAGTTTTAAATGCAGGACTTCCTACAACACCTGAAGGCAGCAAATGCAGCCACAGGGTTGAATAACAGGACAGAGAATAAACCACTACAGTGTGTTTTGTGAGTGAGTGTGTGTGTGTGTGCAGCCTATGAGTGTGTGTGAGAGAGAGTGTGTGTGTGTGTGTGTGTGTGTGTGTGTGCAGCCTATGAGTGTGTGAGAGAGAGTGTGTGTGTGTTTTGTAGGAGTAGGAGGAGGAGTCCGGTCTCTCGGCTGTGATAACAGGCTGCTGCTTTCTCGGCTCTGTTATCTTCCGTTCCCCGCCGTCCGAGCAGCGGATCTCCTCACCAGACCTGCTCCAGGATTCATCTGATTCTCCTGAAACTCTCCCAGTAGCTCAGCGCTCCTCCCATGGTGTCCCCGGAGGACTCCCCGGCCTCTACTCGACTTTACGGAAACTATCGGCGACCGTTTTGGGGTCTTGGGAATCATGGAAACGTGGTTATTTTTCAATCACGTCCTCGGCGTGTCTCTGTCTCTGTCGGTGCTGCTGCTGCTGGGTCTACCGGGGCCCCTCGGGGCTGGGACCCCCAGTAGTAGTAACAACAGCAGCACGGATCCGGTAACGGCGGGATTTCATGTCTCAACCTCCACAGATGAACTCGGTAACGAGGAAAGCAATGCAACTTCAACTTCATACTCCAGCGAGAGTTTATCAGCATCACAGAGGAACATCCTGCTCACACACGCTGCAGAGACAGAGACACACACTGCTGCTGCAGAGACAGAGACACACACTGCTGCTGCAGAGACAGAGACACACACTGCTGCTGCAGAGACACACACTGCTGCTGCAGAGACAGAGAGACACACTGCTGCTGCTGCAGGACAGCACGGTAAGATCATACTGTGATAGGCCTGCAACAAGTGCAACTGATTAGACTGCAAGTTACTTCAGTTTTATTGAGTTTACACAAGTTATTCCACATGAGAAGTTATTTCCCCTGCAAAAAAAAAATGCAAAAAAGGCTCTTTAAATGTCTACTTTTCATTTACACCTTGTTAAAATAAGCTTTAGTTTGCAGAATAACTTACAATAGGAATACAACAGCAAAGCTCATTGATAACAATTGTGAGATATCTCAATATTGTGTGCAGGATAGCAATAATATCTTAATTATAACTGTATATATATCCAAAGGGATGATTTCCTGTTGCATTAATTTAACTAATAGCCTATGCATCCTAGACACTGTGTCATCATTTAGTTGGAGAATAACTTACAATAGGAATACAACAGCAAAGCTCATTGATAACAATATTATCAATATTTTGTGCAGGATAGCAATAATATCTAAATTATAACTGTATATATTCAAAGTGATGATTTCCTGTTGCATTAATTGAACTGATATAGCCTATGCATCCTAGACACAGTGTGATAAAACAAGTGCATTGCTCTTTTTGTTAAGTTTGCCTCAGTATAGAGCTGTAACTAACAATTATATACAGTAAATATTTAAGTTTATTATTTTCTCCATTGATTGATTCATCACTTGCTCTATAAATTGTCATAAAAGGTGAGAAATGTAAAGCGTAACTTTACATATTCAAACAGTTAAAAATCCCAAAGTAGGGCTAGGCAATATATCGATATTATATCAGGATATGAGACTAGATATCGTACTTAAATTTTGGATATCATAATATTGTAATATGGCGTAATTGCTGTCTTTTCCTGGTTTTAAAGGCTGCATTACAGTAAAGTGATGTAAACTCACCAGACTGTTATAGTTGTTCTATTATTTGCCTTTACCCGCTTAGTCATTATATCTACATTACAGATGGTTATTTATCAAAAATCTCCAAAAAGCACCAATAGTCATCCCTAATATTGTCGCAAAATCGATATTTACGTATTTGGTCAAAAATATTGTGATATGGATTTTCTCCATATCATGTAGCCCTACCCCAAAGTACTCAGTTTAGTATCGTAAAAGAAATACAGAAATATTTTATTATTTAAAAATAGATATAAAAAAATAGAAATAGATATTATTTGAGAAGCTGGAACCAGTGCATTTTCTGTCATTTTTGCTTAAAAAAAATGAATTTAGCGATCCATCGATGAATACAAATTAATTTTCTGTCGCTAATCGATTCCTCGACTATTGTTTCATTTCTGTTTCAGTATAAAAGTGTTTTTAAGGCTCACACTGTACTCTCACATCTGTGGTTCTGATTAGAGCCGCAAAGATGAACTATCAAGTGTCAAATATTTAAATAATCACCAAATATTTTGATAATCAATTAATTGGTTTTGAGTAATTTTTTAAGAAACTAGAATTGGCGTCTCGTGGTTGAATGTCTCTGCAAACCAGTGAAGTTGTAGTCGGTCCAAAATGTAACTTCATAATTTTATCCTGTGAGACATTTGTGTGACATTGTCATAATTAGCATAACTCTTTAGGCCAAACCATGTTTTGTGTGATCACAGTGACCTTGACCTTTGACCTTAAACAACTAAAATCAAATCCGTTCATTGTTGAGTCCAAGTGGACATTTGTGCCAAATTTGAAGAAATTCCCTCCAGGCATTCCTGAGATATTATGTTAATGAGAATGGGACGGACGGACGGACATAAAAAAGAAGTCTAAATTCTCTAATTCCAGCTTCTTAAATGTGAATATTTTCTGGTTTCTTTACTCCTCTATGACAGTAAACTAAATGTCTTTGAGTTGTGGACAAAACAAGACATTTGAGGACATTTTTCCCAATTTTCGGACATTTTATAGACCAAACTAATCGATTAACTGAGAAAACAATCGACCGATGAATCAACAATGAAAATAATCATTAGTTGCAGCCCTAGATCTGATACAGAGGAGGATAAACCTACCATTAGATCGATTACTTCTTTTTTTTCTTATATTTTTGGAATAGAAATCTTCCCACCACTTCAAACTGACAGACCTTTCCAATTAACGACAATTGATGGGAGACTGGGAATCATAGTTAACATGATCCATAATGGGGTTCACCAGTTTAACAAGTTCGACCCATTCCCTCAGAGGCCCTCTCATGAATGTGTCTCTCCTATCAAGAGCTACATGTCAAATCTGATCCTCACTTCCTTTGCTGGTTTCCTGTTAGAGCTGAGGTGTTGCTGTTACCACATCTGTTCACCAGCTCATACAGGTGTTGATATAAAGATGTATGGATCGCTGTATCCATCTGTCATGATCATCTTGTCACACGTGCAGCGAGTTGTGCAGTAGAGTTCAGTAGAGACCACTCAGACACCCTACGGCGAGAAGAGAAAACAGTAGAAGAATCAAGGGCTTTAATTGATAAAAGTGTCATGAACAGCAAGGTTCATGATTTTTTTTTTACAAGGCTTAGATACAGCGCTGCAAAATACTTCTTAACTTAAACCCCAGCCAGAGGGAACAAAGAGGACTTATGCTCTGACAGTACGCATGAAGTTTCAGAAAAATCATTTTGAATATCAGGATGCATGATGCAACCGCTGGCAAGCATGACACCAAAGAATTGTACCACAAAACGTCCCATAATGTCTGGGACCTGTACCTCATGAACAGAGAGCACTGGACCTTTATTACAGACAGACAGACAGTTAATGAATGTGGGCGATCCACCTGCTTTATAGTTTCACTTTTCAAATCGACACAACTACCTCTTTATGAGCATAATATAGCTCCAAAGAAACTGCACTCTTCTCAACTTGATCGCTGGCGACCCAGAGATACCATGTGATACCATCGTCGTTTTACTGTTGGCTCACAAGCCTTGTTAGAAATGGGAACCGAACGTCAGATGTCTTCCACAGAGATAAAGAAAACATTCATTTTGGACCCATCAACATAATAATATTTCTTTTATTTACTTTTATTCAACACCTTTCAAAAGACACGGCCCTGCGAATGCAGGTGAGAGACCATAACCTGCCAAGTCGATTTTCAAACTGAAAGTTCACCAAAGTTGAACTGCATTTCGAATCCAAAGATGCAAATTTGCTTGCGAATGTTTTTTCGCCTAGAATGGAAGTGAACGAGAAGCAATTGTCAATTTTGCACATGTGTGACTGTCCTTTTAATGCTCTGTGGATGTATTATTTTTTTTTAAATGATTCGTCAACATAAAAATATTATCAATCATCAAGACCTTTAACATGATATTACCATTATTACTACTGTATTACTACTAATGCTACAGTTTGCCAATTGGTCACAACACATTTTCCCAATCAGTATACAACCTTAAACTACTTCTACATGAGTACAGCAGTTTTGTAATGAAAACTTAAAAAAACCTTTTGATGCTACTTGTCTCCATGGCAACAATATAATAATATGAAACTCTGCACTATATATGTGACGCTATATTTTATTCATTTTAGTGATATATCAGACTATAAATATTGTATCAGGTTATACTCCCCTAGGGAGTGAACCTGGCGTAAACTGCACTAATAAACTGATACAAATGAGACATATACACAGAACTGACTGTGGTACTAAGATGTGGACACAGGCTTTACTTCTAACAAGTCTTAAAATGGATATTATGAAGATTTTTTTTTCATTCTTTTTTGTCCATTGAGATTTTTGCTGGGTTTCAGTCATGCTTGATGCTTGAAGTGGAAATGATTCACTTTCCTCACTGTGACTTCACCCAGATTCACCTTTCCTGACCGGAACTGGGTCATATCTGGTGACAAACATAGCTCAGTGAATATAGCAAAAGACCACGGCAACACATGACCTATTTGATCTGTTGGCAGCAAAATATCAACCAGTATATTTACAACACTACTACGTCATACCATCTCCCATCCTCATTAATATGCTAACCCTGCTGCATTTGCCTGAATGAATATGCTAGCCGCAGAGCTGGTGGTGTATAACAGATGTGAAGAGACGACACTGACAGCCGTGTTAACGGTCGAGACCTGAGAGATAAACAGCAGAGGATCTGGGAGTGTTCCTCACTTGTTGCCAACACCACGTTCCTGTCTGAGTTTTGCTGCCCGGACTGGATCCAGAGCGAGCAAATGAAATAATGAGAGAGACACATGCAGAGGAAGTGAGAGAGGAAAATAGAGTCCAGTGGCCCAGTTCTCCTCACAGACTCCCAGTGGACGGGCTGTTCTGCAGTTGAACTCTCCCCTCCACTGGTTTTTGGATGGTGGCTGCTGGTGGCTGTCAGGACGCCGTCCAGCACCAACCGACACTCATCCTCCGAGTGCTGTTGTTCCAGTCCTGCTGGAGACTGGCCAGATAACAGGCTGTCAGACAGCACAGCATCAGTGATGGGCAGAGACAAAACCTCTAGGTCAGAGAAAGACCTCACACACAAACAGACCAAGCCCCCAGGAAGAGCGCCGGTCGTTGATCCCAATTTTTGTAGTGGCCAAACGGCGGTACTACAACTTCCGTGTTTGTCACGTGATGCCATTGGGCCCAAAAATACTTTTTCCGATAGATCTACATTGGGAAAGAGACGTCTGTAACTCAGCGGATAATTTTTTTTGAGGTAAATAAACTTCCCATTATGAACACTTGAATAGCCCTTATTTAAATCAGTAGGTCCTAAAAGTTGTAAAATGCACTAATAGCCGAATCCAGAGTTATTTCCCTTCCTCCGTTCATGTGAATGAGCCCCAGACTGGAGCTCAACCGCGACGGTTGTGACCCCGTGACTGAGCCATGTGGCCAAGCAGACACATGGGCCCAATGGATGCGGCAGATCCGGGTACTTTTCCCGTCGGAAGTCGTGCCATTTTGGCTTCATGCGCCACTGAGCAACTTTCATAGGAATGAACGGGAGCCTGCCTCCAGCGCTGTATCCAGGTCTCTTAATACGCCAGCAGCAATCTGCTTTTTATAGCAGTGGTATTTAGGTGATAATTAGCAAGAAACTTATTTGAAATTTGTTTGAAATTACTGCCAAATTACCCCAATAATTACCTCAAAATGTATCGAAAATTACTTAATTATTATCATTATTTAATAATTATATTCCGCTATTTCCCCAATAGCTGGTAATTTATTTAATACATTTCCAGGAAAATAATACAAAGTTGATTGATGTGCTTTATTTCCATGTCTGCTGATAAATAGATGATAATTAGCAAATAACTTATTTGAAATTTCTTAAAAAAAAAACTGAATCATGACATTAGCTACCAGGTTACATTTGTGCAGACAATAAGTCACACAATGGGGAGAGTTGTGCCTGATCAGAAGTGTCTTCTATTAGTTTTGGTTTTCCACCTCCGATGAAGAGCAGCGCACAGACGCTTCTCAAGCCTAAGGGCCCTATTTTAACGATTATTTGCTATTTTAGCATATAATTATTAAATAATGTTTATAATAACATAATTTTTGATGGATTTTGAGGTAAATATCGGGGGTAATTTGGCAGTAATTCCAAAGAAATTTCAAATAAGTCACTTGCTAATTATCACCCAATTACCATGAAATTTGGGGACCTGTAAAATGAACATTCCTTTCACATAACACTTCACTTCTGATAATGTTTGGGTGTTTTTTCATGACTTAACAACAATTTTGAGCCAAGCAAAACTAAAAAAAAAAGCTCTCCACAGACACTGAACATGAAAACATGCCCAGATCCATGGTGACAGTTTTCTGCCAGTGCCTTGTGCTCACTCAGCTTTAGGAAGGAAATGGCCGATTCCCAACAGAGACAGCCACCGCCATATTTAGGACCTCAAGCCTTTGTTAGAGCAGACGAGCCCGGCTGCCAATTGTTCTCCACCCAAAATCATTGCCTCTGCAGCAAGCAGCAGTACTTGACAGCATCTCTCTCTCCCCCCCCCACCACCTTTCTGCAGTCTGTACATGCCAGACAGCCTGGTGAGCACCCTCTGGTGGCCACAGCTGGAAGTGAGCTACAATAGTTTGTAATTGAAAGTACAGAAACAGATCATGAATATTGTTTAGAAGGCATATTGATTGAAGAACTGAATGTCAGCCGAAACATTAAGTTAAGTAGCCCTGGTTCAGAGAGAATTGATCACCACAAGACTCCCTGATTTGAGTACATATCTACTTAGATGACTTTTTAATTACAAGTTAAATGCTTCCAGTAAAAATGTTTGTTTAAAATTGATGGATTATTGTTTGATCTACAAAGTTTTAGAAAATAGTAAAAAAATATCTATCACATGTTTCTATAGATGTGTTCATTATTCAATTGTAGGGCTGCAACTAACTTATTATTATTATTTTCATTGTCGATTAATCTGTTGAGTATTTTCTCGATTAATCGATTAGTTGTTTCGTCTATAAAATGTAAGAAAATGTAAAAAAAAAAAATGCAGATCAGTGTTTCCCAAAGACCAATATGACGTCCTCAAATGTCTTATTTTGTCCACAACTCAAAGATATTCAGTTTACAGCCATAGAGGAGTAAAGAAACCAGAAATTGTTCATATTTAAGAAGCTGGAATCAGAGATGTTTTCCTTAAAAAATGATTACTCAAACAGATTAATCAAATATCAAAAATAGTTGGTGATTAATTTAATTGTTCACGACTCATTGATTTAGTCGTTGCAGCTGTAATTCAATTCACAGGGATATAAAACAGAAATAAGCAGCAATTCATCACATCTGAGAAGTCTTGGCACTCTTCTTGGCATTTGTGCTTGATAAATGGCTTTTCAAGGTATTTTTCTTGATTATTCGACCAGTTGTTTCACTTGAGCCTTGAGAAAAAAAGGAGTATTTTCATAAATATGTTATATAAAAATATTTAAGTTGAGAAAAAAGCGTTGATATTGTGAAACAGAAATAAAGAGGCCTCAGAATGTTTTCAGTTTAATCGCACAAACTTGATAATATTATTTATTTGTTTTCTTTCTCCACAGACACTGAGCAAACACAAACCTTCACAGAGACAAGCAGCAGGTCACTAGAGGCCACCAGTCTGTCTATTGAGCCACTCACCTCCACCCTGGTTGTAGCCACCACCGAGGCCAGCAGCAGCAGTAGCAGCAGTAGCAGGGACTGGAAGAACTTCACTAACACAGAGGCCAGCAGCAGCAGCAGCAGTAGTGGCAGCAGTAGTAGCAGCGGCGGCAGCAGCAGCAGCAGCAGCCGTAGCAGCACTAGCAGCAGTAGCGGCAGTAGCGGCGACAGCAGCAGCAGTAGAGGCACTAGCGGCGGCGACAGCAGCAGCAGCAGCGGCCCTAGCAGCAGCAGCAGCAACAGTGTCACAAGCAGCAGCAGTAGAGGCACTAGCAGCAGCAGCCCTAGCAGCAGCAACAGTGGCACTAGCAGCAGCAGCAGCAGTAGAGGCACTAGCAGCAGCAACAGTGGCACTAGCAGCAGCAGCAGCAGTAGCAGCGACAGAAGCAGCAGCAGTAGAGGCACTAGCAGCAGCAGCAGCCCTAGCAGCAGCGGCCCTAGCAGCAGCAGCAGCAACAGTGTCACAAGCAGCAGCAGTAGAGGCACTAGCAGCAGCAGCCCTAGCAGCAGCAACAGTGGCACTAGCAGCAGCAGCAGCAGCAGTAGAGGCACTAGCAGCAGCAGCGGCCCTAGCAGCAGCAGCAGCAACAGTGGCACTAGCAGCAGCAGCAGCAGTAGCAGCGACAGAAGCAGCAGCAGCAGCGGCCGGGACTTGCAGGACTTTACTAACACAGACCAGGTGCCAGACGCCTCCCCTGCTGTGTCCTGGGAGGCCAGTTCCTGGATGTTGACGGAGGAGTCCCGACTCCCCCGGGACAGCCCAGACACCACCCTGCGACTGGGAGATGCCTCGACGTCCTACGCAGCCGTCCACACCGACAGCACCTACACCTCCACCACCATCAGCCGAGCTGGGGAGAGGACCCTGCTGTCTGTCACCTCCTCTTCCAGCAACAGCACCTCTTCTGCCTTTACAGAGGACTCCAACTCCCATCAGCCCCCCTCCACCTGGGGTATTTCTGCTAGCGCTACAGAGACTGAGGACTACACCCACAGCGCCCCGTCCACCAGGACTGACAGCGAGGACACAACAGACCAGCACATGACCCACTCCTTTAAGAGGATGTTTCCAGAGACCGGGAGTCCAGAAGGGCCCAGAGGGACCCAAAGTTTAACCAATGCCACCCATCAACAATACACTGCAACATCAGAGGAGACCTCTGACTCGACACCACCTCTCAGAGTGACCGAGCTCAGCACGGACCAATCTGAAGTGTCCGTTTCCTTCACGCCTTCTGTCACCTCGCCTGTAGAAGGTCCAACAGACATCTCGGGGACAGAGCAGGGGTCTGATGTTACAACCTCCACCGAGTCCTCCACCGGACTCCACAGATCCAGCACTCAGAACCAGGGGAGCACTGAGGGGGTTTCAGCCCAGACCAGGGAGGACAATGTGGACTTGGGTCTAACCACAGCACCCCCTACAGTCCGCAGTAGTACAACTGAAGTGGACAACTCTCTAACGGACACTCCAGTGCTGGTTACTGAGGTCTTCCTCACCACCATACCTGTCACTGTTACAGAAAGGTATGATTTTATTATATTAAATAAATAATAGGATAACGGTTTATGGAAAGGTATTTGGTTGTTGCACAAGCACGGCAGCAGAGTAGGATTCATCATTATTGCTATTTATACCATGGTCTGGGTGAATACTCGATTCTGATTGGCTGCAGAGTAGCAATAAATTCCTGATAATGGACATCTACTAAGTAGTTCCAGTGAAACTGTCTGTTCACCGTTCTAAATAAATGCGCTGGCTTCAAAAATATCTTCAGTGCATCATCCTCTGAACAACACAGGGTGGCGACTGTAACACACAAGCTGCAAGAAGTACGTTTACACTGTCACAAGCGATCATCTTGCATCCTATTTGCTTTTCAACTCATAGCTGAGCCAAAGGGTGCTTGTGGTAGTGATTTTCAAGGTATTAGCAAACCTTTTGGGTTACCATGGAAACAGAGTGAATGGATTGTGAATAACTTTAGATTTTTGTTGCAAAACGCATGAAAATATAAATTAATGGTCTTCATTTTTTTTTTATTTGGCAAGTGACCATGGTATATGCGGGATATTGCCCTTCAAGGTGTCCATAATAATGGATTAATGGACTTCACAGAGGAAACCGTTAGACGCGCTCTGGCCTCCACGTCGTCCATTAATTCCTGATAATGGACACCTCATCGGGCATTATCCCTTATATAATATCTTGTTATTATTTAGAAATATATTTTATTAGAAAACATTATACTGACTGACAAATTCTGCTCTTTAAGCTTTAAAGGAATGCAACAAGTGTCTGGGAGAATATCATTAGCTCTAGCGCCCTCTACTGACAACGTAGCTTCTCTATGATGAGTGATCAATGAAGTTATCATGTCAGTCCTGATGTTGTAAAGATGAAAATTGTTTTTATATGCTCTTTTCAATTCTTGTCAGAAGTCTGTAAGAGATCTTATTCATTTCTTTTCTCTTTAACAGATCACAGATAACAGAGATAGACACTTTCCAACCCACTTCCTCCACCACCACTGCTACCACCACTACCACCACTACCACCACCACCACCACCACCACCCCCACCACCACCACCCCTCATGTACCTGCAACCTCATCCTCCAGTTTCAGTAGCACCGCTAGCAGCTCTACTCCAGGGTCACCTACCAAGGCCACCATCCCGTACACTACTACACCCTCCACCACAGCCTCCACCACGGCCTCCACCCCGGCCCTGCTGACCTCTGCAGCGCACACAACTCACCGTGTGTCACCCAGCCCAACCCAGGGACCCTCAACTTGGAAGGCTAACCCCACAAACGCCACCACCCTGCAGATAGAAACAAGCACACGCCCTCCAAGAATCACCACAACTCACAGACAGCGCATCACCCCCCCCACCACCACCACCACCACCACCACCACCACCACCTACACCCACAGCACAACAACCAAGAGCACAGAGGCTCTGCAGACCACTGGGAAACAGACTGACAGAGGAACTACAGAGCTGGTGGCGACGACGACATCACCCACCAAGGCACCGACGCCACCAAGTCAGTGGTTTACCCTCTTCCTTCATTTTAAATAGCAATCTGCATAATGCATGGTTATGGTGTAACACTTAACACTGAATTCACACCAGGCAGAGGCAAAGTGCAGCTTGCCGAGAGGAATATTTATGTGTTTCAGGCAGGAAGAAATTCTTTGTAACAAAGGTCAACATGTCACAGGAGTAACTGGATCTGTTTACTGATCGTATGTGGGTTCTCTCTGGCCACACTTTGCCGCTAAAAGTTAAACATTTCCCAACTTTTATCTGGCCGCACTTTACCGCAGAATCAAATAGCTGCAGCTCACTGAGCTCGGGAGCGGCCGCCGCAGCCTTTCATAGACATTGCATGGCAGCTCGCCGCAGGCCTCACTTTGCCACTGCTGGTGTGAATTCAGTGAAAGGAACTGCTTAACATTTCAGCTCAAATGTTGGGAGAGTAAAGTAAAGTTAGCAAGTTAGTTTATTCAAATGACCGCGGATCTGTTCTCTTTGGTCTGAAGAAGGTGCTATATTATAGTCGATGCATTTTCAAATAGCTGTAATGTGCAGCAGTGAGAAGCAATGGAAAAAAAAGCACACCGAATAGAAAAAAAGAAAAATACTGACATTAGGTCAGATGTGAAAATGTGCATTATGAACAATTCACATCATGAGATCGATGAGACATAATGAATGTCAGCGTGAAACCACTGTTGTGCAAAATCATTACATTGTTTTTAACTTTTTAGTGGTTTGATTTCTTCTGTTTTATGGTGAAATAAAAGCCTGTTTTTGTCTCTGACCTGCAGGAAACCCTTGTGTGTCCAACCCTTGTATGAACAGAGGGATGTGTGTGAGCTATATAGGGCATCAGTTCACGTGCCACTGTCAGCAGGCATGGACAGGACCGACCTGCAACGAGGGTGAGCTTCTCTCCTCTTCTTCCTCCTCTTCCTCCTGACAGTTTGACAACAACATCATCAGCACGCTGCTTTAACTAGCTTTTATTTGGCTTTCTGTTGTTATATTGTCTTGTATCCTGCTTTTGCTTTGTCTTAAGACTGGGCGATATGGCGATATACGTTGTCAAGACGATATAAAAATGTTTATCGTATATAATCTTCTACTGTATATTGTTTCTATTGCAATAGGTTAGGTCAATATTTATTTCTTTTTTTCTATAGAATTTCACTTTAAACTGTTATATTCATTTTGCACTCAAATTCTTAGAATGAGAAAATACTTTTCATTTGTCAAGTGTTTAATTCACACAGGAGTGTACAAAAATAGGCTTTACCACGTGCTTATTTCATATAGACTATTCATTTATTGAATTACAAGAAAACATGCTATATCATGATATATATCGTTATCAAGATATGAAATTGCCTATATTGTGATAGAAGATTTTGTCCGTCAAAGCACTTTGTAAACTCAGTTTTTAAAGGGGCTATATGAATGAAGTTATTGTTGTTATTATTATTATTATTATTATTATTATTATTATTATTATTATGAAATCTCCAGAAAAGTATGAGATAAAATCCAAATTGAAAATTCCATTTGTGTGTCCAGATGTGGATGAGTGCCATAAGGACCCCTGCCCCGTTGGGTCCAGATGTGTGAACACGCGAGGCTCCTTCAGCTGTGAATGTCCGCTCGGCTTCGACCTGGAGGACGGACGCACCTGCACCAGAGGTAAAACCCCTTTAATGCATAAAAATAAAACAATAATTCAATCACAATGATAAAAGTATGCAAATATAAAGTATATATGTAAAGGGGCATTCTTTTTCTCCTCCATAGCAAAGACGTTTCTGGGAACTTTCAGCGTCAAAGGAAAGCAACATGACCCTGTTATCTTGAAGAGCGCCACCATGCATGAGATCCAGAGAGAGATCATTCAGCTGGTGAGAGGCAGTCCACATCACCGCATTGTCTCTGCTCATTTCTGAGAAAAAACCTCCATTAGGCTCATGTTTATTACATCTGCTACACACTCTCCTCTTTCCTGTCTTCACCTCAGCTCAACGCTTCCCTGTCAGTCCTCCGAGGTTACAGCCGCTCGACGCTGAGTAAGAAGTAAGTTCTTCGTCTCACTAAACCACTCCATTTCTGTTACATTTTCAGAAATCACAAAAGGACAAAGTGGTTCTGATTATATTTACCCCCCTGGCCTTCACATCCCAGATGCCTTCATTAGAGTAAATCTAAACTAAGGAAGAAAAAACATTTTTTTTTAACTAAATGATGCAACATTTTGTCATGCATTGACCTCTGATCTCTTCCCCACAGAGGAGAGGAAGGGGTTCATATCACAGCTGTCAATATGTTTTCCATTTCCACCGACGTGACGAGCGCAGAGGTCTACAACAGCATCCAGATGTCTCTCAGCAACTGCAGCTCCTCGTTGACCCACTGCCGGATGGTGCTGCACTACCAGCTCACGTACCACGGTAAACATAACAGCCAGTAATGAACATCATCAGGAAGCTCATTTTAACCAAATTTAATACAGTTTTTTAACTCGCCTAAATGTGATTGAGGGTTCTGAAAGTTTACGCCACTAGAGGGCACAATTTAGTCGTAAAACAACTCCTACAGTTTTATCATTACATCACTCAAAAACTTCATCATCCAGCTGCTAAATTTCACAACCCTATACTACAGGGAATCCTACAATATCAGCAAAGGACAAGTGTGCAATACCACAACAGTAACATCACTATGAGCTCACACACACACAGTAACAGTTTTATGCTGGATGGTTGTTGTGAACCAAGAACTGCAGGTTAATAAATTCTGACTTCCTCTTGAGATGAAACTTAATAGTGAGTTGAGGGAAATAAGGAAGCTGGTTTGGAGTTTTCTTGACTACTCACGTTGTCCAAGTCGTGACTAATTGTGTCCACGCTGTGTTCCAGCGGAAAGCCTGTGCGCGGCCCAGAAGACTCAGTGTGATGCGGAGCGCTCCGTCTGCACAGACAACAGCGGCACAGCCAACTGCCAGTGTCTTGAAGGATACTACAAACACGACCCTGACGACCTGTCCTGCTTGGGTGAGCTGAGTGTGTGCATGTCTACTCACTGAGTGCTGAGGTTTTTCTGTGCTATTTTGCTTCCATAACAAGTCTTCTTTCAGACTAGTGGAAAGAAAACATCCAAAATACATATTTAGGATGTTTATTTACTACTATTTGTACTGTAGATTTCTCCTGTATTCGCTAAAAGTTAGCATTAGATAATACCTTATTTGCATATTTAAACATAACATTCTAGAAAAACTAAAAATAAATTCAGTAGCTCTTACATTCACCAAACTTTCCAGTTTCATTCCTATCTATATTATGAAGGTTTTTACAGAGGGGTTTGTTCATATATCATTCATAGCCTGATTTATAGAACATTTTATTCCTAAAAACATGATGGAAATGGATTTTTTATTGCTGTTGACAGTATTTTCTGATTGATGTGATAAAAAGAGATATCCAAAAAATCCCCTCAGTAAAAACCTTTCACTCTAATATGTCAACAAAATGAAACAAGAATGTTGAACCTGGCTTTATTCAGTGTTCAGATTTCTGTTCTGGAAATGTATGCAAATTAGCAGATTTATGATAAGGTAATGCCTCATTTGCATATTTAAACCTACATTTTCAGAAAACTTGTTATACAAAAAATACTTACCTTAATGTAAGTAATCAACTGGGGAAGTTTCATGGCGATATCTATTAGTTAATTTCTTTACCCTTTTCACCTGGGGTGAATGACTCAATACAACAGTGACGTAAAATGAAAAAGCAAACCACATATTAACCTGATAAAGATGACAACATTTCCTTCCTGACAAAAACAAAATACTGGGGAAAAAGTAGATTAAAAAGTAGAAATGAACAGGAAATGAACATGAAATTAAGGACAATGCATATCAGCAAAACAGTATTGGCTTTGTTTGCAACTTCTTATACCAAACTGTGTAATGGGACTATTTCTTGTTTCAGAGTGTGGGGATGGCTACAAGCTGGAAAATGGCACCTGTGTCCCGTAAGTTCAATTTAATTTATTTTTTCCTCACAGTATCGATCCACTTATACTGAACGATTTCAGTCCACATTCTCACTGCAGACTCTTTTCCTACTTTTTAGGTGCATGTTCGGATTCGGAGGATTCAACTGTGGAAACTGTAAGTGGCCCTAAAACTAACTAGAATTTAACAGGCAAAATATACAACAACATATTCAGCTTCAATAGAAGATTTCTTTTTTTAACTAAAGTCACAAATTTGCTATGTTTTTAAAGTTAAGCATTTAATATGTTGTTGTTTGACATTGCAGTTTACAAGCTGATTGCAATCGTGGTGTCACCTGCAGGGGGCGCTCTGCTCCTCATCCTCATCATCGCTCTCATTGTCACCTGTTGCAAGTAAGACTGCTGTTGTTGTTAGTACAAAAACGTCTCTTGGTTTGCAGTGCAATTCAACTTTTTGAGTCTTAAACATATTCTCTTTATACTGATTTAGTAATCTGCGTTGCTCCACCCTATTTCAAGTTGATGATTATAAAACAAGTGTAATTATCTGTTGGCTGAATATTTAGTAGCTTAAAGGGATAGTTTGGGTGTTTTGAAGTGCGGTTGTATGAGCTACCTATACATAATCGGTGTATTACCTAGAGTAGATGACGGTCGGCACGCCCCAGCTTGGAGAAACAGACAGGAGTTACCGTACGAAACCAAAGCAATGTACTGCTGAGGATGGGGCCTGCAGCAAAACACATTTTAGCCACCTAAAAGAAAGGCCCAGTTCAAAAAATCAATATCAGTTTAAGTGTACGCTACTGTATATTTAGAATATTTTTCGCCAGTTTACCTTGCTGTGAGAAAGCCATACGGTCTATGTTTCCAATGAGGAACTGAAGCTTCAATGCTTTTGCTAAAGCAACCAGACTCCATTGAAAAAACATGTAATTTTACCTCGCAGAACATAGGAGTTGCTGGTCAACCGCTTCCTCGATCGGTTAGTTTATTTGTTTTATTGTGTGACTTTGGTTAGTTCAGATTCACCAAAGTCACACAATAGTACAAACAAACAAACGGATCGAGGCAGCGGTAGACCAATAACCCCTGTGTGCTATGTGAGGTAAAATTACAGTTATATTTAGTGGAGTCTGGTGGCTTTGGATGGATACAACGGCCTCAGTTCCCCGTTGGCGAGGGCTATCTGACGGTAAGGTAAACCGGCGAAAATATTCTAAATATAGCGTACACTTAAACTGATAATATTTTGCTGCCGGCCCCGTCCACAGCAGTACATTGCTTTGCTGCATACACTGATTATGGATAAGTACCTCATACGACCCCGCTTCAAAACACCCGAACTATCCCATTAAAACATCAGTTCACCCAAATTACCAAAAACACAGTTCCTCACTTTGAGTAGTTTTGTGAAGTGAATCATTTTGGTGAAATGTGGCAACGGTTTAATGTTTTTATAAATGTTTGATCTCCAAGGAAAGACAAGAATGACATCAACAAGATCATCTTCAAGAGCGGAGACCTGCAGATGTCCCCGTACGCAGACTTCCCCAAAAATAACCGCATATCCACTGAGTGGGGCCGGGAGACCATCGAGATGCAAGAGAACGGCAGCACCAAGAACCTGCTGCAGATGACTGACATCTACTACTCTGTAAGGAGACATTCATTTTATCTCCCAATCCTCCATTTGTCTTCATTGTTCAAGTTGTGTGCTTGGATACAACTGATAAATCACTAAATACATCTCATACATTTCCTCTCTTCCTGTTCTCTTTCCCCCAGCCTGCGTTGCGTAACTCCGACCTGGAGAGAAACGGCCTGTATCCGTTCACGGGCCTGCCGGGTTCTCGCCACTCGTGCATCTACCCCGCCCAGTGGAACCCATCCTTCATCAGCGACGATTCACGAAGACGAGACTACTTCTAACTGCCCCACCTTCAACATACACAAACACAGAAACATCTCTTAAACTGACACTTGTGATGTGTTTTAATGGTTTTCCGTCACAGTGAGAGCCCATTTGACCCTCTGCATTCAAGGCTGCACACTAACGATGTAAATGCAGGTGTGTGTCTGTGTGTGTGTGTGCTTGTGTGCGTGTGCATATTATGTAAGTGCACCTTTTTTTGCAAGTTAAATGTTTCCTGAGAGTGCTATTGTGTGACCATTTCAGCGTTTTTGCATGTTTTAGCTCATTTACTTCAGCTCACATATTACATGGCTGCTGTGTTGTTAAAGACTGTTTAATGTGTTTTTCCTGCCTCCCAGGCAGCCGCTGATTCTCATTTACTTCACTGTACGACGAAAAACAATTTGAAACGTGCTCGAGGCAGGTGATCCATGACGGTAAACAATCATATCTGCCTCGTTGCTGCCCGGTAACGCAGTGCAGATTTGCTTGAAAAATCTGCACTGCATTAATGCACGGTGATAAATAAAAGCAGATCACTCACGGTGCTCACAGACAGCAATGTGAATTATTGACTGCCATTTAGATTAAATGTAAAATAAACAGTAATGTGATGTGGAGTAAATAGACTAGAACATGCAAAAACAGTGATATGGTCCTTTAAGTGCTGAAATATGAATATGTGCGTGCCACTGCTGTGATTTGAAAATAATCTTCTTAGATAATAGTCTGAGGATAAAGTATTGAAGACAATAACAAACCACTGAAGGATGCACAAAGTTTTGGTTTAATGCCAATAGAAACTGATGCCGACGTTTATTTATTCCCTCTGTGTCCAAATCCTCGACATGTAGCATAATGGACATCTCAAAAACACACTGACAGACTGAAGAGGGATAAACGTGTGTGTATGGGTGTGTGTGTGAGAGAGAGATAAGAGTGTGTGTGTGTGTGTCTTAAAGTATTGGTGTGTGTGAGGAGTAATTAAAAGTCTACCAGAAGGATCATAACTGTCAGTGAGTGTTTGACTGTAAAGAATGTAAAGATGTATCATAATTAGTTTGCTATTTTCCGACACGGAGTATTATTATTTTTTATGAGACTGTTTTCTTTCTTTGTGTTTATATCATCTGTTGATTCTGGCGTTTTAGTCAGACGTGCTTATTTAAATAAAACATTTTGCACAGCAGTTTCTCTCCCATTCCATTCTCATGAAAATTATTTAAAAAAAAAATTTAAAATCAGTTTCTGTTCTTGTAATCAACACAATTTGTATTGTTTAACGATTACAGTTTGGATTTATAACAGTTTAAAATTGTTCAAACAAAATTACATGTGCTGCTGAAGTGCACACTCATATAAATTATATATAAATATTTTTTTACTTGCACACAGCGCAGCAAGAACAGAACAAGTAATTAAAATGTCATATTTCTTAAACAGTAGTTTCCAAAAAAAAAACTGCCATTTTTTTGTAATTATGCATAGACATATACACTCACCGGCCACTTTATTAGGCACACGTGTTCAGTTTCTTGTTAACACAAATAGCTCATCAGCCAATCACATGGCAGCAACTCAATGCATTTAGGCATCTAGACGTGGTGAAGACGACTTGCTGAAGATCAAACCGAGCATCAGAATGGGGCAGAAAGGGGATTTAAGTGACTTTGAACATGGCGTTGTTGTTGGTGCCAGACGGGCTGGTGTGAGTATTTCAAAAACTGCTGATCTACTGGGATTTTCACGCACAACCATCTCTAGGGTTTACAGAGAATGGTCCGAAAAAGAGAAAAAAATCCAGTGAGAGGCAGTTGTGTGGACAGAAATGCCTTGTTGATGTCAGAGGTCAGAGGAGAATGGGCAGAGTGGTTCGAGATGATAGAAAGGCAACAGTAACTCATTACTCGTTACAACCAAGGTCTGCAGAATACCATCTCTGAACGCACAGCATGTCAAACCTTGAAGCAGATGGGCTACAGCAGTAGAAGACCACCAGGTACTAGCAAGGTGTACCTAATAAAGTGGTCGGTAAGTGTATTATTGTACATAGATGCTGCATTGACTCTTGGAGCGTACGTCAACGTGGGCACCATATTGGACCGGGCCAGACTGGCCCGTAAACACATACAAGTGAACAGGGGAGCTGACGTTTTTCTGGATATAAAGCACTATAGCGTTTACATTTCTCCCGATTTCAACAAGTCATTTTATATTCAAATGTTTATGAGGAGTAAGTTAACGCTGCGATTTTCTTTTCGCAAAGAAGTTGGTGAAACACTGTTAAATACGTTAACGTCACTGCTTCCGGGTCTTGGTTCAATTATTAGGTCATTCTTAAAAACTAGTACTATCATATCACATTTTCCTTGAAGCAGTTTTCACATTATCAACTGTTAACGTTACATCTTTACAAAACATTTGCTTCTGTAACATCAGATAAGAGCAAGCTAACGTTAAGGATGTCAAGTAAAAGCAGACATGACACATGTCACCATGGTAACCCTACACTGTCTACACTGTGTTCACCTCAACAATCCCCCAAACAGAACCACAATGCTATATCTAGAATGTGATTTACATTAAACAAATGACTCTCATGTTACTGCTAAAATATTCCTTCCTATGCGGGTACAGTTGTTTACATAATGTGACAGTTCTGGTCCATTTATGTTGGTGTCCCAGTTTCCTATGAAGTCTCTTACAGCGTAAGGCTCATGAGAACTGAACAGACACACACAGAGGACACAACTTGCTTTTGATATTTTTACTTTTCTAAACCAGCAATGGAAAGTGAAATTGATATGGGTGAGCAGACTTTCATTTTAATCAACGGTCCTCTCATCTTCCTCAACCTCGCTGCGAACATCTTCTATGCATGCTGCTTGATCTTCCCACCGCGCAACGCACCAAGACTCAAGCAGCCTTTAAAGAGGCTACTGGGATGTCTTTTCTGGAGCTCAACTGGTTATTGTGTCTCTTTGGTTTTACTGTATTGTGTGATAAAGGAAAAGAAACACTTAATTATGTCCATTCTGTCGTGGGTGACTGTGCTGTTCTTCCTGCACAATAGCATGTCATGCTCTGTTTGGCTGAACTTCTACTACTACATCCAGATCGTCCCTGCACAGCGCGCTCTCATGGTCTGGGTAAAGAGGAACATCAAGTCTGTCATGAACATGGCTTTGCTTTTTGACGGGACCCTTTGTTTGTTCAGTGATGCCATTTATTCTGCAAGTCAAATATTAACGTTTTCTTATATCAACGGTACAGAGACTGGACATCAGATTGATGGACTGTACTTCACAAAAGAAGTTTTTATCTACATCAACAACGTGCATATCTTTTTAAATCTGTGCATAATGACAGTTTCTAGCTTTTCCACGGCCCGCTACCTGCACAGACACATGAAAAGTGTGGCACAGGGCTTCTCCACTCCCAGGATTCAAAGTCAGATGAGAGTCACCATCACTGGGATCTCTCAAGGAGTGTTCTACTTCCTCTATGGCACTTTCTATATCTATAATTCGTTCACCCACACCCTGCCCTCATCTCACGTCCTCGGTACTTGGATCTCCTTTACGGCCATTTCGCTCTACATATCAGGGACCACGGTCAACCTGGGCATCGGTCAGGCTGTATGCAGGCAAACGGCAGCTGACGGCTGGAAGGCACTCAAAGCACTGTGTGGTGCTGGCATGGTAACACATGATATGAAAATCCACTCCAGCCATCATACATCAGGTGAAATACCTAATATATAAATATATATATATATACATTTTTTTTGTTAGGTAAATCAACATTCCCAGTATGAACACTTGAATAGCCTTTATTTAAATAATTAGCTCCTAAAAGCTCCTCCGTTTATGTGAATGAGCTTGCAGCTTGCACTGTCGTCACGGTTTTCGCTGTCGTCACGGTCTGGGTCTCATTCACATGAACGGAAGAAGGATAACAACTCTGGATTTGGCTATTAGTGTGTTTTACAACTTTTAGGACCTAATAATTTAAATAAGGGTTATTAGAGTGTTCGTACTGAGAGAAAAAAAAATGATCCGCTGAGTTACAGACGTCTCTTTCCCAATGTTAGTTTATGGGAAAAAGTATTTTTGGGCTCAATAGCATCACGTGACGGACACCGAAGTTGTACCACTACGAAAATTGGGATCAACGACCGGCGCTCTTCCTGGGGGTTGAATGAAAGGCCCTGTTGAGTTGCATTATGGGAATCCTGTGTTTTTGGAGCTTGGGACTTTAAATCAGGATATCTCGGCCTCTACTGCTTCAATTCTGACCATTCTTTTTTGAATCTGTCTCCTGTGACTCCCCCAGCTCTATAAAAGTACAATGCTGGTGTACCCCTTTAAGCAACTACTGTATGCATTTTGCTAACTCAGAACAGTAGGATTGCAAAAAATCATGATGTAAAACATGATCAATACAATATAATGACTGTATATCTATTTCTATGTGATTTCACTGTATGCATTATTTGCATATTCTGGTTTGCATGAGATGCAAATACCTCAGATTTGTTACATTGCATAGAGTTGGAGAGCCTCACTGGCTTTATTCGTAAGCTCACTACAAGGGAAGAAGATACCAGAACGGAAACAGTGAGCAGATTAAAGATGGACTATCCAGTATATGTCCTCATTAACGCGCCTCTTGTTCTTCTCAACATCGTGGCTAATTCATTTTACATGTTTTGCATGGTCCGTCCACTTCACGGAGAAAGGATCAAACAACCTCTGAAGCTTCTCCTGGGCTCCTTGATTTGTTGTACAATAACTTACCTGATGGCAACTATTGTAATGTTCTTTTTTGGATCTCTACCTGGAAAGATTGCTCAAATCGCACATGTGGTGGCAATCTGTAGTATGACCACTAGCATGACCTCTTCTGTTTGGCTGAGCTTCTTCTATTACACCCAGATTGTACCTGCACAGAGAGCTCTCTTCATCTGGATTAAGAAGAATATCAAATCCATCATTTACTGCATTTTGCTTGTTGACAGACTTTACAGTGTGTTGGATTTTACTGTCCTGTTTATAGCGAATTATCCTTCTGATAGATTTGGATCCAGCACCAATTTCACAACGGGTCCTGATTTACTTAGGTCTGAAATAGGGCAGATTCTATTTATCATTACGGTTTGCATGGTGAGGGCCAACTCTGTTTTCTGTCTATGTGTTATTTTGATGTCCAGTGTCTCTACTGTCATCTACCTGAGCCGACACATGTGTCGTATGGTAGCAAATGGACAGTCCCTCTCTGGGCCACGGTTCAGTGGTCAGGTGAGGGTCACCGTCATCGGCATCCTACAGGGAGTCCTGCACATGTTCTGTGCCGTCTGGGATATGTACATGATTTTTTCTTGGGACACTTTAACATACTTCAGTCCATATATTAATTTCACCATCATCAACTTGTACATGTCAGGCACTACGTTCAACCTGGGAGCTAGTCAGGCTGTGTTCAGGCAGAGAGCAGCACACATCTGGCTCAGAGCAGCTCAGTGCTGCAAAGCACCTCAAGTACAACAGTCTGAACCAGGAGGCTGATGCTGAAGCTCAGAGCAGAAGACCAGGACTCTGGTGAGGTGAACCTGAGACACTTATGAATCTATTTGGATGCAATTTGGATTATTGTAGGAGCTCAGAGACCATAAGTGCTTTCATGTTTTAAAGGTCAAACCTTGATGTAGATTTGATTTTGTATCAACGCAATTTATAAACATAAATTCTGCATTTTCTGTCTAAACCAAGAACATTACATGTGAAACAAAGTACTGCACAGTTTCAACAAAACATGATAATGTTTTTATAAGAGATACCTTTTATGCTTACTGTTGAAATATTTCCTTGTGTCAACTTTTCTGAGTTTCCATAGTCTCATCATTTATTCTGATAAAATGTGTGTAACTGTTTCTATTCATACCTCACATGTATATGAGAGATTATGTTTTTATGTTTATATACAGTTAGATGCCCCCTCATGGGCCTTTCACACAGTACAAACTGGTTGAACTTTGGGCACAGCGCACCATGATGTCTGCCGAACCCAGCAGAGAGTGCAGCACAAACCATGTTCTGTGTGAAAGACCCATTAATTGTAAAATAAATGATATCTTTATTAATATATTTATGATGTTTTCAGCTCTGTAAATGCTTGATTTCTGTCAGATTCAGCTAACATGCATGAAAATACATCTGAAAAGGCTTCATATGTATTTATTGTAAAACTACACTAAAGTGTGTTATAAAGCATGGATTAAATGTTCAAATAGTGCTTATTAATGCTAACTAGGGGGAGTTAAAGTGCTGTGTTGTCTTTGATACATTATAATCAGGCTTCCTCAAGCTGCGTAGCACAGAAATATCACTGCTGCTCATGATGATTCATCATGTTACGTTTATTCTGGCACTCCTCCAAATCACATTTAAGGGCAAACATCAAGAATGATAACAATTCCTTTCTGTCAATCATACTACCCTTTATTGATGCTGCCTGAGGTTAAATGCTATAAAATGTTACCTTCATGATCTGTTGGATATATTACTGCATACTTAATAAACCTATAACTAAAACCCTCCTTTAGTCTGTGTTTTTTTTTAGTATTCCTGTCACTTCTTGGTGCGTTGTGGCAAAGCCACTCAGACCCAGGAACCAAAGTCATATCATTTGCCAGATGTTGGCCCTTTAACTTCGTATGATCCTGTTACTGTTTGAGTAGATGCTGCAACTTTCTCTCTAATTGATGTTATAAAAATGTCAACATTCTTCATTGCAAACTTTGTAAACACAATCACGAGTAATCATGTTGGGAAAATAAATGATCAATGCATTGAATAAAAACATGGAGTGATGTCCGTGTTCCTTTTTCTGGGTGATTTCACAGTAATATGCTTTATTTACATATTCTGGTTTGCATGAGATGCAAATACCTCAGATTTGTTACATTGAATAGAGTTGGAGAGCCTTACTGGCTTTATTCGTAAGCTCACTACGAGGGAAGAAGACACCAAAACGGAAACAGTGAGCAGATTAAAGATGGACTATCCAGTATATGTCCTCATTAACGCGCCTCTTGTTCTTCTCAACATCGTGGCAAATTCATTTTACATGTTTTGCATGGTCCGTCCACTTCACGGAGAAAGGATCAAACAACCTCTGAAGCTTCTCCTGGGCTCCTTGATTTGTTGTACAATAACTTACCTGATGGCAACTATTGTGATGTTCTTTTTTGGATCTCTACCTGGAAAGATTGCTCAAATCGCACATGTGGTGGCAATCTGTAGTATGACCACTAGCATGACCTCTTCTGTTTGGCTGAGCTTCTTCTATTACACCCAGATTGTACCTGCACAGAGAGCTCTCTTCATCTGGATTAAGAAGAATATCAAATCCATCATTTACTGCATTTTGCTTGTTGACAGACTTTACAGTGTGTTGGATTTTACTGTCCTGTTTATAGCGAATTATCCTTCTGATGGATTTGGATCCAGCACCAATTTCACAACGGGTCCTGATTTACGTAGTACTGACTTATGGCAGACTATATATAAAATTGTGTTTTGCTTGGTGAGGGCCAACTCTGTTTTCTGTCTATGTGTTATGGTGATGTCCAGTGGTTCTATTGCCGTCTACCTGAGCCGACACATGCGTCGTATGGTAGCAAATGGACAGTCCCTCTCTGGTCCACGGTTCAGTGGTCAGGTGAGGGTCACCGTCATCGGCATCCTACAGGGAGTCCTGTACATGTTCTGTGTCGTCTGGATTACATCCATGTTTATCACTGGGAGCGGTTTCATGTCCATCGGTATATATACCTATTTCACCGTCATCAACTTGTACATGTCAGGCACTACGTTCAACCTGGGAGCTGGTCAGGCTGTGTTCAGGCAGAGAGCAGCGCACATCTGGCTCAGAGCAGCTCAGTGCTGCAAAGCACCTCAAGTACAACAGTCTGAACCAGGAGGCTGATGCTGAAGCTCAGAGCAGAAGACCAGGACTCTGGTGAGGTGAACCTGAGACACTTATGAATCTACATGGAGCTGTGGGAATATTATTGTAGGAGCTCAGAGACCATAAGTGCTTTCATGTTTTAAAGGTCAAACCTTGATGTAGATTTGATTTTGTAATACAATTCATAACCATAAATTCTGCATGTGAAATAAAGTACTGCACAGTTTCTACAAGTACCATGACTATGTAATAGTACCTTTTAGGCTTACTGTCAAAATATTTCCTTATGTTAATTTTTCTTGCAAAAAGTGTGTTCAGCATCTATAGTTTTTGCTTACTTTGGTTTATTTTTTGTGTCTACTCAGATAAAACATGTGTAGCATAGGTGCTATGTAGATGTATATGAGAGATGTTTTTATGTTATTTTAGATGCCCCTCATTTATATATTATCTATATTGTGTTTTCAGCTCTGTAAATGATTGATTTCTGCTTTTCATATGCATCAATTCAGAATTCAGTAGCTGGAGAACTGTCAGATTCAGCTAATATATTCCAATGCGTAATAACAAAACTTATTTGTTCAATTTATTTATTCCTCCCTCCTGTTTCCTCAGTTAAGAAGGCTTTTCCCAGCCTACTTAACTATTTCACATAATTTGTCACCTGTAATTTCGTTTATAGTTACTATCCACTCCCGTCTAAAAGAGCTGCGTGGTTCCTGATGTTTTTGAAATCTACAGACTCATTTTACTGTCAAAAGCCTAAAAAAATACAGTACAGTAAAATACAGTTACCTCCTGGAAGTTATTGAGGAATGTAACAAACAAACAAACTTCGACAAGTACTGGCAAACTTTACTTTAGTTTAGTTTTTCCATTTCATGTCACTATATGCTTCTAATCCACTACAAGGGGGGAATATTGTACATTGTAACTTTACACATTAATACAAAGAGCAATAATAATCTTATATAATAGTATAACCCTAATATACATTTATGTACAGAGTGCTTTTACTTTTAATACTTTGAGTTTTGCTAACCACACATATTTAAATGCAAAATTTACTAGCAGCAGAATATTTTTACAGTGTTATATTGTTACTTTTACTTATACTGAATACTTCCGTCACTATAGTACTATAGTAATATTTCAATTGCAAAACATCAAGAATGAGAATCAAGAATTTATTTCTGTCAAAGATTTTGCCCTTTGATGCTGGCAGAGGTCAAATGATCTGAAATGACACCTTCAGGATCTGTTGGAAATATTGCAATCCAGATTAAACACATTGTGAACGACCTACGAAATAGCATTGTAAAATACAACTTGATGAATAGTGGCAAGCTATTTGAAGAACAAGCGGCAAAGGTTGTGCATTTTACTGTTTTATTATCATTATTGTTTGTCATTGAATATTTTTCATCATTAAAATGTATCTAACAGTAATCACGTCTGCTACTTTTTGAGTTTCCATGTCAAAGCTTACATAATGTGGAGTCATAAATATGAAAAGAGACAAGAGAGTTTTCTTTTTCCTGTCCACACTCAAGCATTGAGCTCTTCTGCCCCTCTTTCACTGGGCCTAGTCAACTGCACCAGCTGTTATTATAGCCAGACCTTCTACAAGGCTGTTTCCATAAGTGAAAAATAATGTGTGTATCCAGCCCGTGACTTGGATACACTTCCTTGGACTATGCTACACTCTTCCACCAAGTTTCATGAAAATCGGGCCAGTAGTATTTCCATTATCCTGCTGACAAACAGACAAACAAACCAATCAGAAAACACAACATCATGAAATAATTTCCCCCTAATTATGATTATGATTAATTGTAATATAA
This sequence comes from Sebastiscus tertius, assembly GCA_916701665.1. Taxonomy (NCBI): domain Eukaryota; kingdom Metazoa; phylum Chordata; class Actinopteri; order Perciformes; family Sebastidae; genus Sebastiscus; species Sebastiscus tertius. Next base: position 123,350 of record CAKAOH010019395.1, read on the forward strand.
TTAGATATAGGCTTTCATAATTATAAGATATTTTTCCATAATTTAGAAATCAAATTCTCATTGTTTATTAGATGCTAAGTTAAAAAAAAAAAAATGTGATAAATTATGAGATTTTATTTTATTTGTATTTTTTTTTGGTGAATGCAGTGCACTTCGCATTTACATATCCGACCAATTAGGACAAGTAGGCTACAACATTTTGAGCCCAAATTGGTTCTCTCTGGTACAATCAGACCTTAACGTTGCTTTTCTTAATGTGATGTAGGCTAAAGAAGTAAAGAGAGTGCTACAGGAATGAGTCCTAAATGAGTCGGAAATGAGTTAGCATTTTAGCATCTCCGGTTCCCTCGTCTGGAAGTCAATGAGTGTTTTGAATGGGTTTTTGGTTAGATGCCTGAAATAAGGTCTGTGGTTAAAGGGACTGTTTGTAACTTCTTACACGTATAAATCAATCCGGGGCGGTGTCCCATGTGCGCTCGCGTGTGGCTACGCTGTTCAGACAAGACTCCAACACAAACTACACGGAAGCACCAAAACCGCAAAGTTCTATCTAGTGAAGCCCGTCTTGTTAAACAGGGTTGGCCACGGTCGGAGTACGCGGGGGAGACCGTAGCTTTGGTCTCCAGGGCCGGAGTCTCTGCTTTACTCTGCTCCTCTGCCTGCCTGCCTGCCTTCAGTCACACACCTCGCTTGTTTTCGCTATTTCGCTCCACCTCACGTGCATGCGCGCACACTACACACTGCAGAAGAGTTAGTTTAGCTCTGAGAATATCTAGTGAATGTACAGTGGACGTTTGTGCAGAAATAACTGATGCAGCTCCTCCAGACCAACAGAGGCTTTCCGTGTCTTGTGAAGTGACGGGGCTCCGCAGCGAGAAACGTTATCGTCTCCGACAGCATGCCGCTGTCTCCCCCCGGCAGCGGTCGGGAGACTGAAACAGGAAAAGCCAACACTAGGATCAGCATTGATTCATGGAGAGACCTTCGTCTGGTCAGCTAACATTACTGCCAAGCAGGTGAAATATAGAATGATATTGTGGTTTTAGCTGACGTGTGTTGCCTCACTGTTTTGACCGACGCTGACTTTCGTTGACTTAACGGCCACAGGTGTCGCTGTTAACAAGCATTTCTGATTCTTACAAACAGTCCCTTTAACACAAGCTTAAGAGATTTTAACGTTTTGTTCTAAGACATAAAATACATCAATAAATACCCCACTCGTGAATTTTGAAGCATTTATGTGTCTTAAAAATGGCGGTTGCTAACAAGTGGCTAAATGAGACTATGAAATGTCATCACGCGGACTCGTTCGCCGTAACAGCCTCATTGTTTATACTCCCATTCATGCGACCATGGTCAAGTTTGTTTATTAGCCTAATGTTAGCTTTTCAAAAATCATAAATGTGGTGTTCAATTGTGAAGATTATCTTTCCGAACAAAAATGTGTAAGTATACCATGAACGTTTGTTTGCCACAGAGCTCATATTCTGCAATAATCCAAAAACAAATTTAAAAAAAATCCCATAGACTTTTTGTCGAGCGAACCCAGGGCGATGCTAACTTCCTGGTTAGCCCTACAAAAATACATCATCCCCGGAGCAACTCAATGGAGTTTAGGGCTAAAAAAAATTGGGAAGTGGAATTTTGTTTTTTTTTGCCCATGCCCAGCCAGTTGAGGAGTTTTTTTTTTCTTCCTTTTCCTCATAACAAAATAAAATAAAATGAAATATGGAGAAAACAAAATGGAGAAAAAATTAATTAAAGAAAGAAAAAAATAAAATAAAAAAATAAATAAAAAAATAAATAATAAATAAATAAATAAATAAATAAATAAATAAATAAAATAAAGAAATAAAGAAATAAAGAAAATGCTTGAGAGGGGTGGGGGTGGCTGGCTGTCAGTCATGGTGCAAATCAAATTAAGGCAAGATTAAAAAGAATAAGATAAAATAAAGTAAAATAAATATAAATAGGTAGATGGATAGAAGTAAAAGAATGATGGCTAAAAGGATGGATAGCTGAGCCAAATGATCTGGCTCACTAAAAAGAGCCAGAATTCCCATCACTAGATTTTTCCCTTAGTGTTCTTCTTTTTTTGTCCGAGCTTCTGAAGAGGACCATGAAGGCATCACGAGTCTTGGTCCAGCCCCTCCTCGTTCAACTGAGTGCTTCAGTCCTCTCGACAGTTGATGAGTGAAGAAGAGGAGGAGGAGGAGGACGAAGGAGGAGAAGGAGGCAGTTAAACGGAGAGGAGATCAGAATAAATGTCACCGTTGGACAGCCAGGGGGATAGCCAGATAAACCAGGCAGATTTAATTCACTGGAAGAACCGATTTAACGTCATATTCAACGTTAAATCTGACTGGAATGAACGACGATTGAGCTGCTGTTCAGGTGAGTAACGTTCATGTTAACGTTATAAAAACATACTTTACATGGAGTGTTGACGGTTAATGTCCGTTAGTGGACAGTTTAAGTGACTGTGAGTCGTTGTTAATTTAAACTAACGGTTATAACGGTTCGCCTCTAGTTAGTTAAACCGTTAGTTACCGTTAGTTAATGAGGTAAACGTTATAAATCAGAGAGGAACCAGCAGGGTTAACCCAAAATAAGCTGAGCAGCAGCAACAAAATGAGGATTATCTGCTCCCAAAATGTGCCAAAATATGTAGCCGATAAATGGTGAACAAGACGACTGTTAATGTTAATTCACTAGTTCTCACAACGAGGTTTCCAGAGATACTGTAGACCCGTTAACCGTCACCGTGTATCCCCCTCAGTATTAAATCACTGCTGTAGTGGTTGTCACCATAGTAACTCTGTCAGTGTTGCTCCACTACTGTTTAGTTTAATGGTGTATTAGTATTCCTATAAGGTAGGTAGGTAGGTACGTTATTAAGTTACAGCAACAAAAGATAGAACAAGCACACAACAAGATTAAGAATAGAATAAGAATAAATAAGATAGAAAATAAGCATTAGCAATAAATACTCTTAAAAGCTGGTTAGCAAGTGCCAGTACTAATGTCCAATTGTGATGCATGTCTGACTGCACTGCTGGATGGATGAGTGACAGTGTGTGAACTGTGTGTGTGTGTGTGTGAGAGAGAGGGGGGTTGTTATTTAGTTAGTCCAGAGTTGTGAAGTCTGATGGCAGTGGGTAGGAAGGACCTTCTGTGCCAATCCGTGTTAACTGCATGATTGTCCATAGTTAACCACGATTAATCACAAATTAATCTCACATTTTTTATCTGTTCAAAATGTATCTTAAAGGGAAATTTGTCAATTATTTAATACTCTTATCAACACAGGAGTGGTCAATTATGCTTGCTTTATGCAAATGTATGTTTATATTTATGATTGGAAATCAGTTAACAACACAAAATAATGACAAATATTGTCCAGAAACCCTCACAGGTACTGCATTTGTACAGGCAACAACAGTCAGTGTGCTGACTTTACTATGACTTACCCCAAAACTGCATGTGATTATCATAACGTGGGCATGTCTGTAAAGAAGAGACTATTTGGTACCCATATAACCCATTTTCATTCACATATCTTGTGGTCAGAGGTCAAGGGACCCCTTTGGAAATAGCCATGACAGTTTTTCCTCGCCAAAATTTAGAGTAAGTTTGGAGCGTTATTTAACCTCCCTAGCTACTATGACATGGTTGATACCAATGGATTAGGTTTTCTAGTTTAAGATGATACCAGTATCTTCACTCTAGCTTTAAAACTGAGCCCGCTACAACCTCCAAAAGATCGATAGCGTTAATGGGTTAAAGAAATTAGTGACAAATTTGCGTTAACGCTTATTATCCCATTAACTTTGACAGCCCTACTACAAATATGTGTTTTTCTTGTCAGGTGATTTAAGGTGTGGGCTGTGAAGTTTGCTGCCTTGACCATCAGGGGTATGGCCCCAGCCCTGACCAAAATCCTGAAAGATGACCACGGGATCCACCTGTCCTCACCTCCTGCCTCCGCCAGAATAGACTCAGATGGGAGAGCCGTGCACAGCGCTGAGCTGGAGTCTCCGATGAGGTCGACAGATGACGGCGAACTCCAGAAGATGTGGCTGAACCTGTCCCTGTTTCCCTCTCTGGACTCTTGTCTCCCTGTGAGCCCCCTGGACGTCCCTCCCAGCCCTGTGCGGTCCCCATGTCTGCAGGCGTCTGCCAGCCAGTGCGAGACGGTGCTCCTCCCCAGCCCTGCTTCCCTCCTCAGCTTCCTTTCCTTCAATAAAGGCCGGAGAAACTCTCATCAGGTGGCCTGCGTCTTCCCAGGTGTACCAGACATGTTTTTATTCACTGAGCACAATAGGCAAGAGGCTCGCCTGCTGCATGGACACAGCGCTGCTCCTGAGCGTGGGCCAGATGGTGGTGATGTGCATCGCTCCCCTCTTATCCTCACCAGTGTTCCTGCTTCATATTCCCATGGAGAGATAAACTCCCAGGGCTACGCTTCCTTCTTTGCGCCCCCACCTACACAGACACAAGGGAAAGTGTCTGGAATGGGTTGCCCTCCTCCATCTTCAGTGCAGCCTTGCAGTGGCAGAGTGCACTCCGAGCAGCCGGCACCCAGAGCCGTGCTGGAGGCGGCCGTGAAGGAGCAGATCTCCAGGCAGGCAGGGCTGCAGAGCCAAGCTCAGAGGCTGCAGAGGAGACTGCAAGCCCTGCTGGGAGAGCACGCTTTGCTTCACTGCACCCAGCAGCTGGAGGGGCTGGAAAGGCACCATCAGCTCGGCGGTGGCGTGTCTCTCGACAGCCCGGACTCCATACATTCTGGTATAGTGGGAAGTAAACCCCATTGTTCTTGGCTGGAGTCGTCCACAGCCTCGTGCTCCTTCGCAGAGCTCAGAGAGTTCAGCCGCTCCAGCCAGGCGGTGCTGAGAGGCCTGCAGGAGGCTCTGGACTCTGAGGCCACGGCCAGCAGCAGCTCAGACGAGGAGCAAGAGGAGGATAAGATCCACGGCAGAACCAAGACTTCACGTGTGTGAGTAGAAGGTGGACGTCGTCAGCTGCATGCGTTCTGTGAAACACATTTAATAAACATGACTGAAATCCTAAAGCCCTGAAGGTGGCTTCTTTGAGCAACTGGGGTATATGACACAAGACAAAAATCATAATCAGCTGCTAATCGTTAGAAAAAATATAACATTTCATAACACGTTATGGGTGTTCTTATTATGTACTTCAAATATGATGTGAAGCCATTAACTTGTTTGTTAAATAGGGGTGTAAATCACAAGTTTCATCACAATAAATATTATATCCATTCTTCGGACAACGGTACGATATTTGCCGATATCACAAAGTTTGCCACGATTTGATTTGATTTCGATTCAATTCCTAGGCCCACGATCAATATGAAACAATTATATGTTTTATATATATTTAACACAAGCAGTTACATTTATATCAACTCACAAAAAGCAACTAAATTAAGATTTGACAATTTTATTTTATAAAAACAATACAACTAGATCTCCTGTTGTCTATAAAGTGACACATTTCTCATGTTTTAAGTGCAAATGTTTTTTATCAGTTAAGAATTTCAAAATAAAGATGTGTATCGATGTTTTCACTTTGCATCGATGATATTTGATCGTTGATCTTTGAATCGATCCATATCGATGGGTCGTTACACCCCTATTGTTAATGGCTGCAATCAACAGATTTAGTTATTCATTTTGTACTCGTTTATTGGGCTGGTCATTGTTGGTTCTTTTTTTACAAGCAAATTGAGTGAGACCAGTTAGCTTGTCTCTGAAGTTGTGGACCGCCTTGAAATTTAAGTCTCTTTTCTTATTTTGAGTATTTTTAAGAGCCACAGTGTGTGTCATATGGGTCACAGCTGGTTATTCCAGCTAAATAAACACACCACAAAAAAGGAGAGCCTTTAGAAATCCCCTGAACCACGTATTTTGCTTATCAAGTCGTGGTGAAACATGATTTCACATGCTTGTGTTGAAAAAAAAACAATAAGAAACCATTTCACAAACTTCACTGTTCTCTCGCTGCCAAAAGATTTATCATGCTTTTCTGTGATTTGGTTGCCAGAAGAACTCAGCGGTGGTTCACGCTGGAGCCGTTGGTTTTAATTCAGACTACACAGAGGTGGACTCTTACTCTAGGCAACCTTTAAATTCAGAACAACGAAGACACTGAAACACAGCGAGATGGGAACTTTTAAAAAGAATACAAATATGGTGTCAATTGGAGAGATTATTTCAGAATGACGGTATACGTTTTGGAAAGTCAGCTGTCTCTGCAGGGTTAGGCGCATATTTCACTTGGCCCTTAGCAAAGTTTACAGTGCGGTTGTCATAAGCATGAGTTTTGTCTTCCCAGCTGTGGAGAGTGTGATGACATTTTTTAGCCATGCACACACACACACACACACACACACACACACACACACACACACACACGCACACGTTGTGTTTCCATGCTGCAGTCGTACATTCAGCAGACAAGCCAGCTCTCTCTACCCACAGGCTAGGAAATAAACACAGCCATGCCAGCAAGCCTGTAACATGGCAGCCACTCTGTGCCATCGTGCTCCGCCTCGTTCTAGTGAAAAATATTTTTGAAGTGTGTGACCTGTGTGTGTGTGTGGTTTGGATGGATGGTGCTGCTGTACTTGTGTCCTTGCTCAAAGAGAGCCAGGCGAGGAAAAATGATGGAAATCCTTTATATTCTGATGTCCAGTAAGGATTATTTTTATGGTGCTAACAAGCCACAAGACCATATCAACTTGCAGAAAAACTTTACATATTTTTTCTGTTAAGTCTTTGCATTGGTCTGGTTAATATTGTGGCAAATATCCACAAATAAATATGTTAATGAGAAACACTGCAGTATTAAATACATGGAATGGAAGCAATTGGGCTACAAAAACAAAACAAATCCGACATGCTGCTGTCTTGTTTACAGCATGCTGTACACCATGATTGGCGCAAAATGAAATGACCAACAGACCAAGTGCAAACATGTCAAATTCAGGTCAGATCTACAGTATAATGAAAGTCTGTATCTGGACAATTACTTGTCACATCCTTTCTGAACAATTAATCGACTGCAAACCTTTTCAATAATTTTTCTGGCTGACAGTAGAGAGTAACAGGAAACATTGGGGAGCAATATACTGCATATTTGCTTCAGAAATTTCAGGGAAAAAGATATCCGTGTCCCTTATCATTTAATTTGAAAATTAAACTGATAAGCATTACAAAAATACAACTGAAACTAGATACTTTGGAAAGGAGATTGTTTTGAGAGAGACATATGCTGTGCCAGAGTTATTCTGCTGTTCTCCTGGCTGTGTAGGGGTAGTAGTCAGTTTAATTCTTTTTAGCACCACGTTACCAACATCATGTTACCAGGTTAATACACTTACTAGTCTGCAATATGGGGATGTCAGTGTGGAGTCATGGTTAGGGCAGAAGGGGTAACGTCTTGGTCTTGGCTTCAGTCCTATTAGACCTTTCTATTTGGACGAGTGAAGTCATGTTTGCTCTAAGTGCAACACCATTTTATATCTTCAGTTAGATGTAGCTCTTCAACCCTTCTGTTTGCCTCCTGAATCAGTGCAATAAACAGGAGCTGTTTACAAAATTGGGGGCATGTTTATTAGCGCTGAGAACAGGAACGAGAAAGGTTTTTTTGTGCGTGTTTGGTGTGTGTGTGAAACTTTTTATTTGGCCAGCTTCGGTCATCTTGGAAGCGTCAGCTTGCCTTTTGTACGAGTCTGTGGAACAATGCTCTGTGCTTCGCCAGTAAACCTCCCCTGGGGAGTTTTTATGGCAAGTTCCTCCTTGAAGAGGATATCTCCACGCTGGAAAAGGGACAAGTCATTGTCCCCCTTTAGAAAATGTGGAAATAGTTGGCCTTTTAACAGTCTAAGTGTGAACTTGTAAAGCGGTGAGATGGTTTGAAACCATGTGTCCACGTTGCTCACTGCACTGGGCAGCGGTCCTTCACACTTCCAGCTGTTGCTCATTTTCAGTTTTCAGTATGTTTGTAATTTTAGATGTACAGTGCTGTATGGAAGTATTTGTGAAGGGCTATGTGTTGGAAAGTTGAAGTGCAGGACACACCCAAAAGCCTGAATGTCTCTGCAGGAGCCAAGAAACACAATCCAAATAGGAGGATTCATAAACCCACAACAACTTGCTGGGGCTGGCCTCTTATTCAACCGGGACTTGGCTATGAAAACTCATTCTTTCTCACTGTGGAGGATAGCCAGTGGGCTGTTAGACATTACCACATTATATTCAGCGATGTTAATATCTTCATGGAAATTATGTATGTGAATATGTACTTGCACACTAACAGGTATAAGGCAACCTTTCCTCTCCCGTCCTCTCCCACTGACTCGCCTACTGCTTGGCAAATATTCCAGGAATTTTCTCATTATACAGTTGGAAAGAGCCGCGGGGCAGCCAGGTCTGGTCATTGTCGGTGGAGGGAAGAGGGAGCCTACTCCTTCACACACGGATATTAGCTTAGGGGTTGAGTGAAACCCAGTCCAGAAGCAGTTATTAAAGAGGACCTATTATGCTTATTTTCAGGTGCATACTTGTATTTTTGGGTTTCTACTAGAACATGTTTAAATGCTTTAATGTTCAAAAAAATGCTCATGTCGACTGTGCTGCAGCACCTCTTTTCACCCTCTGTCTGAAGTGCTCATAGACTGTAAGAAGTGGATGTAGTCACTCACTTGTTAGTGGACTGCCATTTTAAAGCCTCAAGTTTGGCAGCTTGACCCGAAAAGTCTGTTGTGATTGGTCAACCGAACCAAACTCTTCAGACTCCGCTCCAGCTCCGCTCTAACTAGCTTTGTTTTAGGGCGTGCCAAACTAGCCGCTAGGCAGGTATTGTGCAAATATGTTGCTTGGCGACATCACCATGTTAAGGCAGGACTTCAAGCAAGGTGTTTCAGTTCAGGAGCAGTGTTTCTGTGGAGTAACTCCCTTTTTTTTCCGTGGACCTTTTACATGCACAAAAACTATATAACACACTAAAGGAAAAGGGAAAAAGCACAAAAGCATAATATGTCCCCTTTAACCAGTCATAAGCTTTGTTTTCATTTGAAAAGTTCCCCTTCATATCTACCATAAACTGGGTCTAATTGTGATCAGGCAAAGCAAACAACATTTTGGGTATTGACGTAACAGGCTAATATTACAATAACTACCTCACAATACCAAAGGGTATTGCCAGATCCCCTGTGTGTAGCTGCTTTCTGACTGGCCCTAACCTCCTGTTTGAAGTGGGGGGAGTCGCTCCCTGGCCTAGCCAAGGTCCAAGAGCACTGCCATAGCAACTATTGCCCCGCTGAAGCCAGCCAACCACACACACACAGAAGATAAATGCTAACTGAACAGGCTAGTGCCATGGAAACATACTATAGATACACACCACACAAATCAACAGTGTTTTATTCTGTGGCCTAGATAAGCTTTTGTGCTTCCGCAAAATCCCCCCCCACCCTCCCCTATGTTGTTGGGATGCTTAACAATTTACACACGCTACATGGCAACATGGTTGGTGTAAAATAGGTCATAAGATGACAATGCTGCAGGTTTGGTATGTCAGTGCTCTCTTTGTGTCTCTCAATCTCTGTCCACCTCCCTTCTGCGTGTTACTTTTCCCTCTGGTGACACACGTTTTCCTGCCAATGATTCTCGTATGCTGACCTCTTCATACTGGAGTTCACAACTGCATTCATTGACATTTTTCCACATTCATGGACAAATTCCAAAGCCTTTTGAATGATCTTCTTGTGAGGTCGTATCAGCATTTGACAAGAATGAATAGAATACTGTAATACCACTACATGGGTCTAAGTGTCCTTCTCTGTCATCCATCACCCTGCTTCTCCTGCCAGCAGCAGCAGCAGCAGCAGCTGTGAGAGGCGGTGGCTGGAAGAGAGAGCGGAGCTGGGCAGCAGATGGAGTTGGTTGCAGCTACGTCTGGCCGAGCTGGAGGGGAGGATACAGCAACTGGTGGAGCTACACAAGCACATTCGCTCTACCAAGGTAAGACAAAAGTCCTCTGTAAGCACCTCAATGAAGGGCGGTTGACATAATGTACCAACTGGCAGCAGAAAAGTGAGCTACTGTAGTCACATTTTAAAGCTGCATTAAGCCATGCAACCAATGTTCATGGACTACTGTCACTATGAAAGGTTACATACTGTCTTTTCAGTCATTATGGTCATTTTTCAGAGAGAATGTCCTGTTATTTTGTTTAATTGTATAATCAAGGTACAATGCATGGCAGTTTATACAATTGAAAACTTGAAAATATGCTGTCTCTCTCTACTTTTAAACAATATTCTTTGTGAATAAAAAGTCCTTTAGATGTCTGAATTCAGTCATTGACAGGATCCAAAAATCATAAATAGTTAATTTATTTGAATTCAGGCGGACCACCCCTAAAGGTTGGCGAGTGTTAAAAGGTTAACTCGTGTTTGTGTGTGTGTGTGTGTCTAAGGGTGGTGTGGTGCTTGCAGAGTCCCAGCCACTGACAGACAGACAGATCCAGCAGACCCTGCTGAGAGAAATGGCCGGGTTATCCTGCACGGCCTCGGATGCTGACACTGAACATTGCAGCCCCACACGCCTTCTGCACAACATAGAGAGACAGGTAGGAAGGAGGAACTGGTATACACACACACCTTTAATGTAAATGTAATCTACAATACACAAAGTCAGGATAATATCCTTTTAAATGTGTTAGTTTATCAGTCTGTAATGTAGAAAAGCACAGGAGGTTGTGTATCTATATATCTACTGTATGTATACTGTATATACCCCATTGCTAGGTTGAGAAGATTAAACTAATTAATTAAGGCATGCATGCTGCTTGACCTTGTGTTATTGTCCTAAATTAGAGACTAAATCTGGAATGCATGAATTCCTGCTGCTTTATGAAGCCTACAGGTATTTAATCAGCTCAAAGGGAAATACTGTATTCGTCCTTGTGGCTGTAGAGGGTGAGCTGATGCTGGGAATCATCTGTTACAGACTGTCTTAATGGTATAAAAAATTGTAGTTAGATGTGTATTTGTGTATATTTATTTATCTGTTCTAGTTTTTAAAAAGAAAAAGTATATTAAACATTTTACATAAATTCAAAAATGGCACTAAAGCATTTTTTTGATTTCAGGGAACAGTGTCCCCGACTAAAGCAGGCAGATACTCATGTATAATTTTATGCCAAAATGAGTACAAAATTGCACCTGCACCAGCTGATGTGCATTAACACAACCTCAACTCTGCATTTTCATTTCACTTGACGGAAGTGAGTTTGTTTGACCAGAAAAGTGGATGTTTAAGCACCTTGTGTTGTGCTTTTAAGAGTGTAATTTGTGTGGAAACGTTTAGCTTCCCACTCCGTGTTGATATGTAGTCTGACATTGGATGTAGATATGTGCTGTTTAAAATCACTACTGGGCTGCAGTTAGCACGTTTGAGCCACAGCTCTGCAGTGAAGCAACTGAGTAATTCTTAAAGCATCATTAATCATCAATAGTCGATCATAGTGCTGCACCTTGGTGGCATGAATAGCACCGAGGTACCTGAATAAAATGAGCCTGTACTGTTGATCCTTTCAAACGTCACACACCATACACACGTTTATCAGTCTGATCAGTCCATAATCACTTATAGCAAACAATATTAAGGTGCCAAGAGAGTCTAAACACTGTATCTTGATTAGTATATCTTTCCTTGGATGGAGTGTTTACTCACTCACTGCTACTATAGACATGAATGTTGTTTCAAAAGCATTACAGTATATGGATGATGTCTTCATTGCAGAGTGCTCAGCTCAGCCAGATTGTCAACAGTCTGATGCCTCCTCTCAGCTTTTCACCGCTATCTAAACAACCACACACCTGGGAGGGCAAGAGAGCCTTCAAGAGGTAGAGAACACACACACACACACACACACACACACACACACACACACACACACACACACACACACACACACACACACACACACACACGCACACTCATGCACACTCCCCAGGCCTATGTGGGGGCTAGTCACTTTTCTGCAACAAGTCCAAAGTAGATCATTTGCAGCTGAAATAATCAGACATGGGACTCTTAAAGGAACAGTGTGTAACATTTCGGGGGATCTATTAGCAGAAATGGAATATAATATTCATAACTATGTTTTCATTAGTGTATAATCACCTGAAACTAAGAATCGTTGTGTTTTCGTTAGCTTAGAATGAGCCCTTCATATCTACACAGGGATCGGGTCCTCTTCACGGAGTCCGCAATGTTGCTCCTCCGTGTTTCTAAAGTAGCCCGGAAGGGACAAACCAAACACTGGTTTTAGAGAGAGCCGTTTGCATTTTTATATTACCTGAAGGCCACTGTAGTTCTCCGACACGCTTGCGAAACTGCGGCAATGTGAGCCTCAGAGAGCAAATCTGTGGTATCGCCAGCCGCCATTTGACTTCCGTTGCTCCTAAAGTAGTGTTATTATGGTAAGGATGGCGTTACCACGGTTTTGCACTCAGTGGCTCACATTACCACAGTCTTAGAAAGGGAGGAGTGAGCGGAGGGATACTCCTTTGGTTGCAATCTGCAACCATAAATCCTATACACTGTGCATTTAAATTATGCTAGATTAGATAAGACGCTCTCTAAGGAGAAATAGATCATATATTGATATATTTAATAGGTGACAGATCGTACAAGTTAGATAAAGCAAATACATGTAAATTCAAAACAGAGAAAGTGATACCGATCGAGGTTTGGCCATTGTCCCGTTTAGGCCTAGGCTACAGGCTACGTTATCAAGGTTGAAAACATGCTCGCTGTTTGTAATGTAACCCAGTGAAACAGCCTGGTCGCTCCACACCATCTGGCCTGACTTGAATCATCCCTTCATGTCTTTCCTTCCTGCTGCCTTTTTAACTCTCCCTGTCTGGCTCTGAAGATAAAAGCCACGTGATTTAAAAAAAAGAAAAAAAAAGACCTTCTGCTTGTTTCTGCATGTAACAAGGTGTTTTTTGTTCCTGGATGTTATTCTCAGAGAAGATCTAAGACCAACAACACATTGGAAAAACTTGCTTTTTTTTGTACTTGTGATCTTAGCATGAATCATATTCCCTGACATTTCCATGACCTCACCTGATCTCGTCCCCTCAGTGGTCAGAAAGGAGACAACGTCTCTGTGCCTGGGAGCTCTAAGCGAAGGAGACTGGGGACCAGGGGGCTCTTCAAAGCTAATGTGTCATGCGTGTGTGCCCGGACCAGACCCTTGGTCACCTACCACAAGCCTAAACTGTTCACTTTCAACACATGCAACCCCAGCAGTCCACAGGTAGGCACACACACACAGTCTCCTCTATTTTTATTTCTGGGATTATTTGCTGTTTTTATTTACTTCACATGCTTATTCTTATCTTAAAACCGCTCATTAGTGCCGCCCCATATCCCTGTGCAGTGTAAGCGGGTGTAGATAATGGATGGATGCATACAGTTGCATTTGCATTCCCCCCTCTCTATTCTGAGGATGTGACAGTAAAGACAGTAATGATGACAGATGACATCAGCAATTTGCATGATTACTGTATTACTGCCCGAATTTGCATCACTACGATGCACCACTTATAAATCTCTATTGTAGAGCCACTTTTGGGTTTTATAACACATGTTTAAAATCTGATAAAGGTGTGCCAATGTTTAGAAGCTGTAAAACATATTCATTCATTTATTTAATTCAAATGATTCACATATTCATGTCAAATGTAGCTTCAAAGCAGTGGCTCTTAGTCGGGCTTCAGTGTTGGAATGCCGTATCACTAAAATAGTACCTCAAATTAAACAGGAATTAATGTTTAAAGCCCAACACCTGCTTTTAATTAAGCAGTAATATCTCTTGGATTTGCTTCAGATAAACAAGTGAATGTGATTATTTGAAAGCTCTAGCCTTTATTTAGCCTGGGGGGACATTGCTATGTTCTTGCCAAGTCAAAAGGTCAAGTGGTTGGCAATGCCCTGCTTACTGTACTGTAGCTTCACACAGTTCTAGTAATAACAGCTACCACATTATCATTGTACAATTATATACAATATCACACACACAATGCTTAAATTCAGTTTGTGTTAATTTGTTTCTGATATCTTTATTTAAACCTGCACTAATCAATATTTTATGTTAACAATGGATCAAATGACCTGGTAGTAATTTTCGTTAAATTTTGAGGTAAATATTGGGGTAATTTGGTGGTAATTCCAAAGAAATTTCAAATAGGTTACTTGCTAATTATCACCTAATTACCATGAAATTTGCGGACCTGTAAAATGAAGTGTTACCCATTTTCTCCCTCTCTTGTTTTTTCTCTTGTGCTTCAGGACTCTGGGAGGTTCATGTCCACCCTCTCCTCTTCTCTCTCATCATCTTCCTGTTCATGTTGCTCATCTTGTGATCCATTAGTCCTGTGCTCTGGTCCGGACTGCAGCTCCAGCAGGGCCCTGTCCTCCAGGACCCCCAACTCCACACGTCACCCTGTGTCGTCTCTTTCACTCGGTAGGAGAAACATTAACACAGCTTCACAACATTGGCTGGTGTTAAAAAGGCTATACAATCTTAAACGTGTAGGAAGACTTGTGTACGCTAAGACAATGAATGTCGGTGCTTTGACGTGTGTCGTACACTGCTGGTGTGTTGCCTTTGATTGCATGCTTGCATTTAGAGATGTGCTGAATAATTGATCATAAAAATATTTTTTTGATTGCTGAAAAACATTGTTTTGACAGCATACTTAAATTTGTGTCCTCTTCCAGACAGTGTTCTGTCCCACCCCTTCAAGAGGGTCCCGGCCAGAGAAGAATGGTCCCAAAGGCCTCTAGTTATCAACATCCAACCATCCGGTCCAGCACACTACAACAGACGCAGCTCCACTCCACTGCACACCAGTAAGATCCTGCCCTTTACCAGCATTGATTACTCTGTACTGTTCTATGGTGCTCGCCTCTCTTTTGCTCTACATGTACCATGTTTTATCATTGCTACAGTATACCAGTACATCTTACTGAGCCTATATGTTTAGGCGCTGCTTGTGAGCTGGGCTATAACATGCCTGTAACTCGCTCTGTTGTCGTAGTCAACTGATGACGAAGATGACAGGAAGGCAGAGGTGTTATTTAAAAGACTGCACCTGCATTCTAACAGATAGGAGCCTCACTGGCGTTTGATCCACTTCTCTTTGGTGCAATGAAGTCTGTTTTTGAAGTCGATGGTAATTTAATGTTGATGCAAAGTCAACACTACCTGCTGCAGCTTCACAGTCAAAAACCTTCCAATGGTGCCTTTTATTAGAATGACTGTAGCTACATTACTGGTGGTGCTTTGGTCCCAATTTGATAAGGCATAGCACGGAATAATGTTAGAAATTTGTATTTAATATAGGGCGGTCAAAGTTAACTCGATAATAATGCGTTCGTTTTAACGCAACTAATTGTTTTATTAACGCAATCGATCTTTCGGAGGTTGTAGCGGGCTGAGTTTTAGAGCTAGAGAGAAGATATTGGCATCATATGAAACTATAAAACCTGAAGAATCCAACTATGTCATACTAGCTTGTCGTGAAGGAAGTTAAATAACGCTCCAAAGTTACGCTAAATTTTAGCGAGGACAAACTGTCACGGTCATTTTTCAAAGGAGTCCCTTGACCTCTGACCTCAATATATGTGAATATAGATTTGAGCATATTTTTTATGCTAAATGCAGTACCTGTGAGGGTTTCTGGACAATATTTGTCATTGTTTTGTGTTGGTTATTGATTTCCAAAAATAAATATAAATTAATTTTCTTTGTATAAAGCAAGCATATTTGCCCACTTCCATGTTGATAAGAGTATTAAATACTTGACAAATCTCCCTTTAAGGTACATTTTGAACAGATAAAAAAATGTGTGTGATTAATTTTAATCGATTGACAGCCCTACTTTAATTTATTGATGTTTATTTTTACATTCAAAGCTATTGTTAACATATAATTTGTAAAAAAAAATAGAATATTAGTTATATTAACAAAACATTTACATTTTCATAGACTCAAATTACTTTTTTCTTTACATTGTTTCTAAACAATAAATTATGAGTAATTCTGACAATAATAAACTAACAATGGTTGGTTGTAGTGAAAGGAAACAATATTACTGTGAGTAAAATGGCTGCTGTGTCTGCTTGTTATCTCCCTGTGTAGCATCATAAGTGGTTTCTAGTATGTCAGATATCCCACTGGGTCTGTATGAGGCCTCTAATTGAGCAGCAGGTGGAAATGAAATCATGTGGCATTTCACCAGACGTCAATATGTGTCTTTGCATATTAGTCTGAAGCTACTGAATGATCATTTACCTCTGCACTTACATATCTCTGGCGGCTCTGGTTTCAGGGCTTTAAGTGGCCCTTGCTCCCATGGTTATAGATTGATGATCCACAACAATCAATGATTGGTTGACTTAAGAATATTCCCTGTTCATCCGGGGCAGTTTGATTAAACATTATGTTTTAAATTGTGTTAAATACAAAAGGGATGTGAAAAAAGGCATGAAGTGATGTAGTAGAAGTAGAGAGAAAGAGTAAAGGAGGAGACACAAAGGAGGCAGACTGGAAATTGATGAAGACGTCACTCACCCACCACTCTGTCGATTTCCCGTCAGCTCGAATGATCTTATTCTCCTTTTGACGGCCTGTCAAGTAAACGTCAGCTAAAATAACAGTCTGGCACACGGCAACAAACCTCTTATCGTAGCTGATCGTAGCTAAAGTAGAACGAGATTACATAAACAGTCTAAGCAAGAAGGAGACGGAAATATGGGCAAATGGCGTGGAGAATAATGACTAATGACGTACTTGGATTAATAGTTAACTATGGTAGCTGTTTGTACAGTGTAAGAATACAAAGCACAGGCACTACAACATAAATGATGTACTTTGTTATTGAAATGAATGGTGGATCCAAGGCATTGAGTTATGTTTGAAACTGGCAGCAGTTTCCTGACATCATTGACTAAAACAACACTAGAACTAAGGCTGAGATAATGTGTGTGTGTGTGTGCATCTATAACTTTTGTAGCCCTGCTGGCAGGCAGTATTTTGGTGAGCAAGGTAACACACAAAAAAGAAAAAAAGTATCTATTCAAAACATCAAAGTGTCTTTAGCACAGTTGATTTAAGCTTTTTTTTCACCTATCTAAGCAAAAAGGAAGAGATTAAATATTTTTTATTTGGCTGGCAAGTTATCTGCACTATGATTACTGGAAATAAAGCTGTTGGTGTGAGCAAGGAATAGAAACTGAGATGCAGTCCCTCTGCCAAAATAATAAGTCTAAGGGTTAAAGATTAGCTTTTGTACACTTCAACCAAAGCGTAAAATCCCTGAGGAACTGAAGGGCCGTTTGGAATGTAAAGAAATCCCTGTGGTGTATTAACTCAGTTTCCGTGTCTTTGTGTCACATTATAGGTCACACATACAAGCAGCATGCGAGGCATCATAAAAGCAGAGTCCTGGGTCTGTCACCTATCAGGACGGCAGGCTCTGCTCAGGGTCGACACAGGAGAGCCAATCAGAGGAAAAGAAAAAGAAGACGCATCCACAGGCTGATAGAAGGTGTGTGTATGCAAGTGTATGCTCATCCTATGTTTCAGATTTACAGTGAATACGTTTGTGATTAAATTGCAGTGTCTGTTGAAGCTAAGCAATAGTTTGATATGTGTGTGTGTGTGTGTTATACCCAGATGAGGAAGATGTCCTGTACAAGCTCTGTGACCCAGACAGTTCAGATGAAGTGCTGGAGGAGAGCTACACACCGGCTTCGCGCAAGCAAGCCTCACAGGTAACACACACACACATTTGTGAACGTGTATACTTGTGAGAATCCTCATTGACACATACAGTAATGCCCCAATCAAGACTCAAATTAAACCGGTAAAAACACACTCTTACAACATGCATTCAAAAGCATTGTTTGACGTGCATATGAGTTAAAAAAAAAGAAGACTGGTCAGTCTACAGAAAACCTGTATCACGGCAACCTGGTGATGGAGAAGGGCTTTGAATGTGTGAGCACTTCTGACTCATTGGTGTGAACTGTCACACCATGTTTCCTTTTAGGGCTTTGTTCGCAAACGCCAGGGTGAGAGTGTGTACAACATCAACAACATTGTCATCCCCATGTCTCTGGCTAAAGTGGAGAAGCTGCAGTACAAAGACATCCTGACACCCAGGTATAGAGCACAACTGAGCAAACGGAGTTGCACAGAGTTCTAAAAGGGCTGGTTTTGTATTTTGACCCATCACAGACTTTCTTGAAAACGAATGGTCCGACTAACTGAACTAAATGAATCAAAATGTCTCGACTCTTGATCATGCCTCCGTTATGTTAACCTGACCCTGAAGTTGTCTTTGGAAACTGTTTGGAAAAGGGCAGGCACTTTCAAAAAATCCTTGGCAGGTGATTGAATGAACCATCTGTCAATCAAATTAAGCAAATCTAACTGAAGGTGAAAACATTGCCGTACTTCACACGTTCAGTGTCGTTCTTTGCGCTTCTTTCAATAAAGAAATAATCTCCAGTTCTGATATAACTGATGCTGTTGCAACATTTACTCTAACCTCTTTAGGAGCCGCCACTGTCGTTTAGAACAAACAGTCGCCTCTCCGTGTCATTTTACCGGGGCTCACACACACCTAAACCACGCCCGTAGCTGTAGTAGCTCCTCACAGGATGCTGATTGGTCCTTTGTCTGGAGAGCCGGACACAAATGCATTACATGGAGATGGATTATCGTGTAACATTTAATCCTGCGATGATCTCGTGACATCACGAGAATCCAGCTGCCGTGCAAGGTTACAGTTATGCATGTACAGTAGTTATTTATTAATTACGTTTTATTTAAGAATTAGTGCTCAATTTATTTTGTCTCGCGATTAATTTTCACATATTTCTTGGGCGTTTAATGCACGTCTGATACATAATAACATGGCTGTAATTAAACACACTGCTTATACTTTGAAATGGAATGGTTCTGTGAACACTGTTCGCCATCATTGTCTGTCTTTGTTTGCAGTTGGCGGGTGATTGACACCTCGTCTCTGATGAACAGTGAGGCAGAGAAGGAAGAGGACGATGAGGATGGACAGGTAGTGTCTCCTTGCTTTGGACATGAGCCGTTTATTGTGATTTGTGATAAAAATATCATCTAATTTGTGTCTGTGTGTGTGTGTGTTTCAGGTGGAGGATCTCATTGATGAAGTTTTTGCACAGAGACATCTGGACTTAGAGCAGAGAGAGAAATTGCGCTGGCCATCATGGGGCATCAAGCGTCCTAAAAGGTGGAAACAAACACACACACACACTCACACACACTCATTTGAATACTGTTACATGCAAAATGCAAGGTGAACTACATGCATCAGGTGGGTTAGGGAGAATGAACTGCCTTTCTCAAACATCAGAAATGTCAGGCAGTTTGTCGCATTTCATGCTTCTGTCAGAAGATGATAACAAAGAGATGCATTTGACAACTGGATTGAATCCTAAACTCACTATGCTGACCGCGCAGTGCAACTATTGCACACTTGGTTTGTTCATCTGCATGTAAATATAGCCTGTGTGAAAGGGGAATGTTGAGTAATCTCCTAGTGAAGTTTCACGGGGAATGCTTGTTTTTTTTCTCTCCAGATCTGGCAGCAGGTTGTCAGGCAGTGGGGGCGGGATGTGCACATCAGGAGAAGAGAGCTCTGTGGAGTCGACTTGTGCTCAGCTGGATACTGATGAACAGCAAAGCTCAGCGGAGTGGATGGTAAGATCAAAAGCACCACAGCTGAAACCCCAAATCCCCCAAACAAACTCTGAATATCAGCGTATGATGATTCAGGTGCCATAGGAGGGAACTCACACTGAGTCACACACAGCAGTTTTCTATTGGCTGTTATATTATGATGCCACGTCTCCAACACAGTGGCCACGTATCTAATAGAGGTGGGAATCACTATAGGCCCCAAGATACGATATTATCACAGTACTTAAGTCACGATACGATCTTATTGAGATTTTAAACATTTTGTGATAAGATATATTGCGATATATCACCCTTTTTTCAAAATTATGCAGTTTGTCAACATCTGTTTTATCTAATAAGATACAGTTTTCACTCTGTTCATCTCTGAGTTTCCATTCACATATCTTGAGGTCAGAGGTCAAGCAACCTTTAGTGTGAATTTGGAGCGTTATTTAGCATTCTTTCCGACAAGCTAGCATGACATGGTTGGTACCAATCAATTCTTTAGGTTTTCTAGTTTCATATACCGGTATCTTCACTCTATCCAAACAATATTGCTCCGCAAAATATTGCGATACTATACTGTATACATTTTTTCTCCACATGTCTAATGGTCATTTTATGCACATAGTTATTCTTTTTTTTTAATTGCATTTTGAGTATTCTTCTTTAATAACATATAAAGGACACACTTATTACATATTACATATTTTCACACTGATGCCAACTGGTGTTTTGTAAAATGGGTTTTGCACTGGAAAGAAGAGTCCTTTCTCCTCCTTGATTGCCACCATTAAAATCAAACAATAATGAATTTGGGGTCAGACTGGGTCAAGGATCTTAATAACTAATTTTTCCTGCGACATCAAAATGATCAAAAGTAAGAGGGAGGTAAAATAAATTGATTAAATAGGTAATGGGTTTATAAAAGGGACATTTAGAAGTATTTTGCTTATAGATGATCATTTTATCACTTCAACCCCTAAATGTTGCTGATTTTCTGTAACATTCCAGTCAAATATACGTTTGTTATCCATGCTTCAGAAGAGGGAGGAAGAGTATAGAGCGGCAAAACTGGGTTGCAGACTAATCAATACTCTTTCCCAGTCATATTGTGTGGGTTAAATAGCCTAGATGCACCCTTGAGAGCCTACACAGACACTTGTCTCCACTGCTCCAGTTGATGATCCTCTGATTGCAGTGCTCTGCGCCACTTGGCTTTGATTGGAGAAGGAATGAGTTTCTACTAAACCAGACTGTCCAAATCAACCGTCTCCACACCGCAAATATCCCCTACTTCACTGCTTTGCACTTGTTATGCACTCCTGCACCCATACAAACCCTGATTGAAGCACAAGTTAGATTTTTTTAAACAGTCATCTGAGCCATGCACCTCTATGATACAGCCTTCAAAGTCTGTTATTGGGAAGAGCAATTATCAGGGTTCTGGACATTATTTCCCAATTTAAAGGGGCTCTATGTAAGAATCAGAACACGCTTGTCCCACAATACTAGTTTTCACCCAGACGTCGGCCACATTCCTGTGTTGCAAGATGGGCTTCATTAAACTTTGTGTTTTTTGTGCATCCGTGGAGTTTGTGTTGGAGTCTGAGTTGTGATGGGAGCTGGTCGTTTGTTGGCGTTAGACGACTCCATTCCTAACCGAATGTTAGCTATCGTTGCACGCTGTTAGCCCTCTAAGCGGAGCTGAAGAGAGTAAAGGCACTCGCAAGCGCACATTACGACACCTCCGTTTGATTTTCCCAGAAAAATCTGCCCACATTCTTCACATTAAAAGCAGTTTACAGGCTCACACATTGTCAATAAAAAACATTAAAAAAAGTTTATACATGTCAAAACTTACATACAGTCCCTTCTAACATGTGTTGTACATTCTTATAGAAAGGCTCAATACATAATTGATTTATCGATATAAATGTTATATTCTAGAAAGTGATACATATAGCGCATACTAAACTCTAAATCATGCCACCATGTCAAGTATATTACATTTACAAATGTGTATAATATATATGAAGAATTGTTGCTCAGATCCTTTATATATGCCGTCTGTCTTCCGGCAGCCTCAGACACCCTGGGAGCCACGAGTGTTTCCTTTGGACGAGGACGAGGAAGACGCCCTGCTCTCCGATGACCCCGAAGATGTCCCATTAGGGCGGACAGAGTGTAGCTCTGCCTCCTCCACATCAAAGAACTCCAACTCCCATCTCTCCCCAGCTCCGTTTTCTGGTGCTACACTGCCCTCTGGTGGACAAAGCCAGAGCAGCACACCCAATGACAGCTGAGAGAGCAGTGCCTTACTTTTTACGTGTACGTTGGGAAATGCAGTGAATTCCCTCTTTTAATAGTATACTAGCGCTTACTAAGATTGAGCTTTTTGCTTAATTTTTACTTTATTTGTTCTTAACAAATTCTTAAATTATTTAAGTAATGGAATAAGTCAGATGTAAGGCTTTTATTAATAAGACAATTTACAAAGGTAGTCATGTGTTCCTTCAGTTCATAAGTCAGTTTAGTAAATCATTTTATCATTCATTTAATAATTTATTTAGTCATTCGTTTAATCGTCTGTGCATTCATTCATCTGTCCAATAAGTAATTCATAGCACAAATGATTCATTTATTTGTTAATGGATTTCTGGTTTAATTTTTCACAACACACGTCTGATAATTGATTGATTGATTGATGCAGTAATCATTAACAAAGGCATAATTCATTCATTCAGAGTAATTTAGGAAGTTAAGTCCGTGAGAAAGATCGGAAGGTTCACACAGTTAGTCATCGGATCTCAATCAAACGTCGAGAGTCAACAGCAGGAGTCGTGTTTTCTGACAGTTACTCAAATGGCTCTGACAATTAAATTAATGAATTGTTTCATTTCCTCTCCAGATCTCTTCACGTCTGGGACACCATGAGGAGAAAATGTGCCGTGGGAACCTTAATCGGGATACTTAATACATTCCAGAAAAAGTGATTTGATGTTATTTGCTTAAAGCAAATGTGTTTTTTAGGTGTATTTTGTGAGTATTGTAGCATGTACCATAATAGTTTTTAAATTGACTACTGTAGCTTCTGCTACACATTCAGGTTTTAATGTATAAGAGGTACTGTATGTAAAGAAATATGTACCAGCACAGCCCCACTGTAGTCTCAGGTCTGTATACTGTTTGTAGTCGTCTCTTACTATTTATTTTCACAGTTGTCTTAAAAAGTCTGTATAGGAAGACTTACATATACAGTATATAACTTTTACTTGATTTACATGTGCTTTTTTCCATGTTTATTTGTCTGTTGATGCTGTCATTTGGTATACATATTTTTTATGAAAGTTATTAGTAAACATTAACATTAGTAAACATAGTGGTTGATGTCATACTTTGCCAGCCGGTACATCTCATCCATGGTTTCTATTTCAGTCATGTCTGAAACTTCAGCCAAGTGTACTTTACTAAGATGTCATTTGATACAAGATAGTACTAGAAGGACAAACTAGTGTGAGGTCATTTCAGCGATTTGGATGATTAACATTCATGGAGGTCAGCGCTTTTTTAGGGCCATAGTCCCAAGTGAAACAGCTCTTACTTTGATCCCATATGCACAGCCTCCTCTTATAATATCCTGCACATCTACCGGGAGGCCTAATGGGCAGATGGTGGTCAAGGTCATCCCTCTCATCTTCATGTGTGTTATGTCTGTTGCTTCATACCAGGGATGAGAGACAGGCTGCCCAGAATTAGAAACGCAATCACATGAAATTAATTTTCAGATAGTAATTATGTTATTTCAGGTTGGTAGGGGTGGATTAATCGAGTTTTCCCATTTCCATCGCTTCAGATGTCTGCTGAGGCAAATCTGTATTTTAATTCTTTCTCCTGGGTGGATTATTGGAAAGCAGCATATTTACTGAAAAACCAAGAGGCTTTTCTCATCTCTCCATGAAAAGTGAAGGGGATCCGGCAGTCTCACATCTCCTGTAGGAGGTCCACCTGAACTCTGCCCAGCCACATCTGTCTGATCCTGATAGCTGGCAGGCTAAAATGATCCTCTGGAGGCCACATGGGGGCCATATTGCTCCTTAGAAGCCAGCTTCAAGTTAACATTAAAACATAATCCCTCAAGAATACGTTAATTGAACTGGAATTAACAGAATAAACTGGTGATGAATTGAAGGTAAATAATTTATCACTTCAAATTAGTCCCAGCTTTCTATCATGGACACAACTACGAAGAGGAGCCTCTACATGAGTGTAACTACAGCAGTTGCACTCCTGAGGGTGCTCTCTTACATATGAGAGACCATTTTGAACAAATACCAACATTGGATGCAGTATAATGTAATGTGACAATATAACAATAATACTGTAATTAATATAACTGCTTGTATAGGCCCACTGTTAAAGACCTTTACTGTAGGACTCTGGGATTTTTTAAATGTAAATGTATGCTTCCCCATCTGTCCATGCATGCATGTTATAGAAAGTAGTTCCAATGAACATTGATCACGGTGAGGCCTGTGGATTAACCAGTTTTCCTGTGAAGACAACTAAAAACGGAAATTTTTGGATAAATAGCTACTAAAGGAGTAAGTAAGATAAACATTGTTTTTTTTTAGGTTTATGGTGTACAGTAAAGCCATGCCAGTACACCGGTGTTCTGACTATTTATGTTTATGTTGCCTTGTCGAACAATGGTAAGATTTCCGGGGTAGCAAGCGTATTTTTATCCCTTACCTTGTGCGCATGCGTAGTAGCACATCTCTGCATGCAGAAACCATGCCCCCAGCCCTAGCCAGGGAAATTACTTGACATCTCACCAAAGTCTCAAAGTTAGCAGGTTTGAGACAGAAAACTCACATATTGTGAAAAAAAAGGTAATATGTTAAAATGTTGACATTACTTACTTTGTTATAAAAGTTACGTTAACGTTAGCCGCATAATATTTTTTACAAAAGAAAGGCGTCCTCCTGGAGGCCTTTTTTTTAAATATATATATATATATTTTAAATATTTGTATTTTTATTTATTTTTTTATTTTTTTTCTATCTGTATGCTAGCTAACGTGGCACGACATTACCCAAGTCAAAGAGCGTATATTGCCAAAAGGGTGGACCCAGTTTATAGCTAGCTAGGTAGCTATTATTATTTTATTTTTTTAATATTTTTTAAATATTTGTATTTTTTGTAAATCAATTAATTAATTCATTTATTTTTATTTTTATTTATTTTTTATTTTTAGATTTGTATGCTAGCTAACGTGGCACGACATCACCCAAGCCAAAGAGTGTATATTGGCCAAGAGGTTAAAGTTAATTGGTCGTTCCATTGCAACGTCAGCGCCCGGCAGCAAAGCTACGCCAAAGAAACACCGACGTTTCATCTCGTTGCTTCTATATACTCTTTGCCCAAACTAATTACAACAGGTTCACTTATAAGTTTATGGTAAAAACAATTAAATGACTATGAAGCATGTGCTTCTAATTCTCTCCAAATTCAAAATGAATGCATCATGAATGTGCACAGTTTTGTCAATTATATCTTAAATCTTCTAGAAAAATGTGTGGTGCACAATACCGTAATTACCAGTAACAATGTCACACTGCGTGACTATTGCAGTCATTACGGTAACTGCAGGCTGCGGAGGAGCTGTGTCCGACAGACCAGAGGAGAGTTGCACTGAAAGACACTGACTGCGCTGAACAGGTAAAAAAACATGACTTCTTTATTTCCACAACAGCTTGATATATATGGGAGGAATATATATGTGAATTGCAATGACTCGACAGAAGATTGAATGAGCATTTTCAGCAAGCATTTGAAGCAGAAATGATGAGGTGCCCCCTCTCTTTCTCTCTCTCTCTCTCTTTCTTTCTCTCTCTCTGTGTGGATGGATGGATGGAGAAAAAGGGCGCATTGTTCATTCTACAGGAGTCTCTTATGAGAATGATCATCTCTTGTTTTTTTGCAGCCAGGTTTTAGATGAGCAATTAAGTCTGATATGACATCACAGCTGAGCAACAGATCTAGGAAATCTCTGACATTTATAGGTAAGCCTCGTTGTTAATTGCCTTATTGGTCCAATTACGCACTTAAATGCTTGTTTATTGACGGGTTTGACAGGATAATGTCTGCATTGTGCTACATAAAAGCCTCTCTACCTATTGCGGTCACTGCGGGAACTTGCCTTGCTGCTGCAGCTATACCAGGCAGTAGCACGCCTATAACATATATAGAAAGCTATATAACATGAGGTCACTGTGAAAAATGTATTGAGAATATGTCCCTATATAGAAATGTAAAGGTGATTTATGATCTGAGCAATGCTGCTTAATGAGAGAGAGAATAGGAAAAGAGGGGTGCAAAAAATCCAGGTGCTGAGTCATATTGGCTGATCCCCTCTCTCTGATTGATCACACAATTTATAAACCCCAATATGTGCATGTTTGTTATTGTCATCATTACCATAATGAAAAATAATCAAATTTTTTAGCTGCTGCATTTATGTTGTTGAGGATTTTGAAATCAAATCAAGACCTGATCTCTTCATTATAAAGCCAATACAGCAAATGCAGTTAAAAAAACAGTCTGGGTTTGTGACACCTCACAGATTTTTTACCTCATACTGAATTGGATATTAAATAGTGAGCTTTTAAACATGATAGATGTCTTATTCAGTGCACGCATGCAGGCTTTCAGTTCAATCTCATTTACATAAAGGAGGCTGGCTATTGATTTCCCTCTGTCATGTCCACTTGCCCACAGTGTGTGTGCAGATACATTTAAATGCCTGATGCATTCAGGATGAGGCTGCATGGGGTGCATTGAGTCATGAACAGCTCCTCCTCGCCACCGAGGGAGTGGGCTCATGCTCGTGGAAGACCAGTTCTGGTCGTCTATCGGTATCTATCATTTGGTCTGCTTTTTGCCTGCTGTAGAGTGTTACGCTCTTGAGTGATTCTTTGGCTATTACATGCTTTTAGCTCGACTGTAAGGAAGGAGAGGCTACGAGCAAACATTTGGGAGATTTATCATATAGTGTGTTGTGTGTCTGTGTTGAGACATGGTAATTTATCTTCTGCTTTGTCTTCTGACGTGATTTATCTGTGATCTACATATGCATATCATAGCCTTTGTTTTTCTCAACCATTTTTCATTTTAAAGGTATAATATGCAACAATTCCCTAAAAAACGTGTCGACTGATACAAAAATAATCCCTCTCAATCATCACTTGAGCCCCACTAGAAGTGCGTGGTGGTGTCTGTTTCTACAGAGACCCAGCTCCCTGCCTATATTTTCTCTTTTCTTCTTAATTTGCTTTACGCTGGACTCTTCCAGGCGTCTGCAAACAGTCTTTGTTCCCCGCGTGGGGGTGTAACCCCCCCAGCCAATAACACGCAGCGTGTGCAGCCCGTTCAGGTGGTCAAATACCACCGCTTCGTCACGCCTTCGACGTCTTGATACCAAGGCACGAGCATTAGGCTATATATCGGTAGGCACAAGTCCCCCTTTCGATGCTTTGCGGCCGTATTTCGACGGACGAGAATGGGTTTGTTACATCGCTGTGAGTTCCCCTGTTACTCTGTCTCTCCTCTGCTGTGTGCAGTGGCTGCTGTGCGCTGTTATCGGTGTGTCAGTTTGACCCAGGCATACACACACCAAGCAGAGAGGACAGCCTGCCTTTCGGCTGCATTCATTTAAAATCCGGCAACTATGTACCTTCTTGTGCGGAGTTAGTTGTGTGTTAATTTGTGTTTTAGAACGTAACCGCTATGAACAATCAAAAAATAATCTTTTTTTTCTCTGATTCACTGCTTTGTTACTAACAGCACTCCGTTTCACTCTATAGCTCGCTCCACCATTGCTGCTCTCTCTCTCTCCCTCTCGGCCATTGAGCTGTGGAGGTGTGGCCAACGTTGAATGCGGTGTGTTTACAAAAAGCAACCCACAACTGTTGCATATTATGCTTTCAAAACAATCTGTAGAGTATTATTTGCAGCCTCTAAAGTGCATTAACATTGGCGTATTAGTGTGTATTAGAGCTGTACTCAACCAAACTAATTCTCAATCGACTGACACATACGATTTTGTCGACTAATCGATTTAGTTGATTTTAGAGCTGCAACGATTACAGTAAACTGAATATCTTTGAGTTGTGGACAAAACAAGACATTTGAGGACGTGATCTTGGGCTTTGGGAAACACTGATCGACATTTTTCACGTTTTTTTCTGACATTTTATAGACCAAACGACTAATCGATTAATCGACAAAATAATCGAGAGTTTAATAGAGAACGAGTTGCAGCCCCAGTTGATCTACTCGACAGATCTGCAAAACTGAGTTTCTCCACAAAGAATCACACAAAAGCACTTTCAATCTTGTGTTTACCAGAAATGTGCTCATACGTTTCTTGGAAATAATTCATTCAGCATGAAAAAATATAAAAAACGATAAATCGACTGAAGAAATCTTGGTTGAATAACGGCAAAACAAGGAATCGACTAAGAGAGGGCATCTCTAGTGTGTACGTATGCTAAAAAGACCCTTTTTAGCGCTGAATACTACTACATTTTGTGATACTCAGAGTAAGTGACAAGGTAGGCAGGCTGAGTTTACCGATTGTGTTTGTGTTTTGTTAAGACCTTAGAGGGGAAGAGGACCTCTGAGATGGGACGTGCTTGCCAGTCTTTACAGTGACGTGTCTGTTTTCTACCAGAAAGTACCATAAACGCATCCTGAAACACCTCGTGACAGGGCATAGTAGAAATTACAAGCTGATTTAGATAACTATTTTGTTAGTAAGTGAATCTGCATTAAGTATTCATCAGGTGCAGAGACATCAGCTGAAAGTGCAGATGTCAAGGTGATGCATGGGTGGTCTATACCTGGGCTAATGAATCACTGCCTGTGTTGTGTGCGGTCGATACAGTAGGAGGTTGGATTGAAAGACTGTCAGTCAGATATAAGAAGATGAACCAGAGAGCACTGAGGGGTTTTCTTTCTTTTTCATGGTCTTTCTTTGCTTCTACTCAAATTAACTCTGCTTGTACAATAGTGGTGTGAATGGATGAAGATGGTTTTTGTGAATAAATTAATCATGAGGTGAGTGTCTAGCATAGCCTGGGGTTTTAGTTTAATAAAGAGTGCACTCTGCCTGATAATAAAGCCTGATAATAATGAACCCCAAAACCCCCCCTACCCCCCCCCCCCCAAAAAAAAATCACAATTTATTCACAACAAGCCAAATGATAAAAGATGGATCGAAAATGGGATTTAAAAACATCAATAAAAGGGAGGATCTATTAGTGAGGGTTTAACTATTCGGTAGTCTCAATACTGAAAATCTCCCTTGGGTTTTAACTGGCAAGATTGAGGGAAAGTGGAACAGGGTCAGAGGAACTCGGTAAGAGAAAAGAACAAAACATTTAGTGCTTTTAAAACAGAACCGCCTGCAGAGGGGAGAACTGGCTGACTCCTACAGAGTTACAAAAAATTAAGCTATACAGAGATTAAGGCACAGAGAGTCACCGTTTCTAGATGCTCACCTCGGAGAAAACAGTTGATTGAAAGGGTTTTATTATTTTAGCTTTGGCATTCATTCAGTTAGGATAACATTTCACTCACACACTGAGTTGCTGAGCAGGGATGTCCTGATACCAGAAATTTAGTAGTCGACACCAATACCAGTGAAATTCCACAATTCTCAATACCAATTGGATACCACGGTAAAAAACAAAAGTTAAACAATAAATCCCATGTACTTCAACATGCAGTCCTTTATTAGGTTTGCATTCTGGTTTGTGATATGAGGTTAAACAGATCATAATTCCCTCTCTATTATCTATTTTATATTGATGTGAAAACATCTCCTTTAAACGACTGGATTGATTCAAGTTTCTCGACAAAAATTACATTTGATAACGTTAGAATTTACCTTCGTCCAATGCTCATTTTTACTGAATAGAGCCTGATATCCTGACATCATAATTTAAATCAGCCTCCCACCTCCCATGTTGAAATCAGCAGGACGTTAACTGGCTCTCGTTGTGTCGATTTCAACACAGAATTGTTGTTCTCAATGTAGTATGAGAGAAAGACTAGGGTGCGTCACCTGGACACGTCGATAGTGAGTTTACTGTGTCCCAAACACATTTGCTATCGTCTCCGGGATGACGTTTTGTCTCGAACCCTGACTGTATCTAGATACCTGCAGTACTGTAGAAAAACAAGTACGATCATGTTTTTCAGAATTTTGGAACCAAAGTACCGGTTCTTGTGACATCCCTATTGCTGAGATATGGGAAACAAAAACATAGAAAGAGACAGTAAAGACAAAGAGAAGGTGTGTTCACCTTCACTCTCCAACGCCAGATATGACTGGAGGGTCTAGTGGACATAGTCAGTGGATAGTTTGGGTAATAAATGTTATGTTCATCTCTGTTTTCAGCTCCTGCTAAGCTCGTTTGGATAATCAGGTTAAACTGGGGATTCTTTGTCTGACCGCATGTGTTGCTTGTCCTATAATAGACTCAATGACTGTTGTACAGTACTGCTGCGTGTTGTCGTGCATTCCCATCTCAGCAATTTACAGTATGTGTAAAATGTTAGCATTGAATGGGCAAAACTGTGAAATATGACCAGTAAAATATGAATACTACATTTTTTTGGATAGGTATCCAAAGGGAACATTCACTGAATTTATTATGTTCATTGTCTTCAGTCCAGTCGGCTGTCAGAGTGAGCAATCCAGTTAGAGGTACCAGCAAGGTTAGGTAGCACTGCAGCAGCGGGCCAGTCCACATTCATGCGGTGCCACATACTGTAGGTCAGCTTTACATAAGCCCTGTGTGTCAGTGAGACGACCTAATCCTGATTCCTACAAAGATACTTAGTCAGCCTAGCGCACACACACACACACACACACAACACACACACACACACACACACACACACAAAAATACACAGACAGTCCTCGCTTGTCACATTCAATGATTGACGTAATGCTCTGTGTGTGTGTGTGTGTGTGTGTGTGTGAGACAGGAAATGTGGGAAAGACTTTGTATGAAAGAAGAGAGACACTCGGTGGGAGCGTTGGCAGCAGCACCAACACACACTCAACCCGGCAAGTCTGCCAGCTAGCTGCCAATCTCTCTGCCTCTCTCTCTCTCTGCCTCTCTGAAGTAGTCCAGGTTTCTGAAAGATTAGCCCGTTGGTCAACATGCTTAAGCAGTGAGAAGATGATCCAATGCTCTATGCTATCAACTTGGGCTGCAACTAACTATTATTTTCATTATTGATTAATCTGCTGATTGTTGTCTTTTAGCAATAGATTGATCTTTTGGTCTCAAATGTCTAAAAAGAGTGAAAAATGTCAGTCACGATTTCCTAAAACCCAATGTGACATCATTTGACAAACTGTAATAAGGTAATGTTTGACATTTTTGCTTGAAAAAAGACTTAAACAACTATTTGTTTATTCTCAGCTCTAATATAAACTGTGCTTTAGTATATGTCTATGCTTGTAGAGCATTCTGATATTTATATGCAGTTATCCAATCACCTGTGCTTCCTGTGGCAACAGTAATGCAATGCACTGTACTGTATTTATATTATATATTTATATTATATTTCATGAATATTGCATCAGCCCCTTTCACACAACCGTCTTTCTGTAGCAATATATCACCTACAGTTCTTAATTATTTAGATGTAGAGTTGCTATTTTTCTAGGAATGACCAACAACCCAGTCCTTCAAAACTTTAACACTATGTTATTTTATATCATTTCTATTAATATATTTAAGTCGAGTAATTTCAAACAAGCCGTGCTCTGAGTCAAAGTGTGGCAACCCTTTGAGGGGAAAATCCCCATCTCTATACAGGAGTGTTTATATTGAGATTGGGTGAGAGCGGAGCAAAGTAGCAGATGTTCAGTACAGAAATAACTCAATAATGGCTACCAAATGTGACTCTTTAATTCGTTCGAGGAGTTATATTTTTAAAGACATGGATAAATGACGTAACAAAACAATCATCTAGTGACTGCAAACTGCCTCGGCTCCAGTACTGAGATTAGCTCGCTTATCTTTGCACTTGAAATTGACCTCTTCTCTTTTCAAGGGTAGGAAGAGTAAATAGAAAAACAAGGTAGAATGCAGCGACCATAAACAACTAGCGTGTCATTGATAAAGTGCTTGGCATTGAACATTAGCTGGCTGCTTATATTCAGTTTTACAGTGGAGGTCAGAGGGCCAAGGATACCTACATGGCAACAACTGAATGTCTCCACCTGAGATTAAGTCAGGCTTCATGGTCAGTATATAGTATAATAGATTTTTTTTGAGTGTGTTAAGATTTTGACTAAAATGCCTGTGTGATAGTAAACTGGTATTGACACCTGTAGGTTTCTTTTTCAGGTAAGGGTCAGTTATAAACACACAGGGTCAGTTACAAATTACATTTTCTGTTTTTTGCCCTCATTCTGAAAAATTCATTATTCCTACTAAGCTGTTTACATCGCTAATGAAAATTTATATTACACTAATATTCCTGTTTACATGCAGCTGTGCATCTCTGATTAACCTAACCAGTGGCGGATTTGTTCGACCGCACAAAAACAACCTCCGTCTTTCATTCCTTCAACCACCTTCTTGAAAAGGTCGGCGTTGCGATAATATTTACGCATATCCAAAAACCTGTTGTTATCCAAGACTTTCATGATGTTTAAAAGTATGTGTGTTTCTCCTTTTGACCAGAAATGTGTGTTGCAAACTGCCGCAAAAAAACCCAATTGAGACGCATATTCCGAATACGCTGTATACATGTCCAAAAACTGCTCCTAAAACCCAGATAATATCGGCATATCCCACATGTCTTAATCGGAAAATTAGTGTGCATGTAAACGTAGTCAGTGTTTTGCTCCAAGGCTTTTCACCAGAAAGCTGTGTGCAAACTTATAGTCGGTTGTTCACAAGTTGGATGGTTCATAAAGGATTTAATATCATAAAAGATAAGCATATTCATGGAATCTGTGTTACTAAGTGGTGGTAATGAAGGTCACATATGACGGGTTCAAGGGGAAAAAGAGAAAGTGCACAAGTGTTTCCCCAATCCAGTATTAAGATTAAACAGACTAACTGTCAGTTTTCATGTTTTATGTATAGTTTTAGTGCTTTCACGATCATCTAATGTTCATAAAATGAGCTCACCAGTTGTTCCATCATTAAAGAAAATAAGAAGTTTTAGTGGTAATCCTAGATCAGCGTTAAAATGCTGATGGACTGCAGAACGCTGACCTCAGTAATCAGTGTTCTTGACAGTTCTGTCAGGTAGTGGGCCGTCTCATTGGCAAGTCTTAGCTCAGTAATTTCCATTTTTGGCTGTGGTCCAGGAGTGGTATGGCTGACCTCACCTGACCTGCAGCTAAAGGACATCCATTCTGTCCACTGACAGATTTGTACCTGCTACCCGGCACAGTGATATGATGTCCAGGTTTTAAGTGTCCTGTTGGGCTTCTATTCCTCAGCTTTGATTTTTTATTTCCCCTGTGGGACAGTTGGGGTCCAGCTAACTGGCCTTTAGTTTGTGGGAGGCTGAGATCAGTCACGTCAAACCCACAAAAGTCCGTCCCAATACCCAGACTCTATCTGTCTTCATGACAGCTCTGAGTTCAGGATAGACCCAGAACACGGCTATTTGTAGCATACTGAACCTATTCCTCAATGTGGGTTAAAAAGAAGGTGTCGAAACTATGAGCTTGACACAGATGGAAAATGCAGTTACAGAGAAACTACTGTACACTCTCAAGGAATGTAATTTTTAGTAGTTAGTTTTTTAATTGCCAGTTTATTAGACATAGCTAGCTAAAACTAATGCAGTTTAATACAGCCTTGCAATTATGGAGGACAGAACTTGCCAAAATAGAAAATAAATGAAGAAATAATAATAATAATAATAATAATACCAATAATAATAATAATAATAATAATAAATAACTCAATAAATGTATAAATAAATATATCATTATATGTTGCAAAAATAATATTAAAAATTCCCTTGTTTATTTAGCCTTCTGTTTTTCCCTTTATTCATGTATTTATTTTAATAATTTTGAAATACATTTGTTTATTTATTTGTTTATTTATTTTTTATGTATTTTTGCATTTATATTTTATTTATTTTATATTAAATGTATATATTTATTTATTTAAAATATATTCAAAATATATATACATAAATAAAAAAATAAATACATAAATAAATAAATACAAGGGAAAATTAGAGTAAATAAATTAGGGAATTAATACAAATCAGTTAATTAATGGCTACATTTATTTTTTATATTATTTTTGCTACACTAATGATTTATTTATTTATTTATTTATTTATTGAATCATTTATTTATTTATTTTTTATTTTGGCAGGTTCCGTCCTCCATATGCAATGTCCTAAAGCTCTGACTTAAGATGTGGCATGGAATGAGACCAGAGTAGTTTGTATATGCACATATAGACGATGTAGCACAATCCTTTCTATGTTCAATGTCAAATCTCATGCAGCAAAGCCTGTTTAGGGCGCTTGAGAGCCTGACAATATTGCTTCTAGAGTTAAAACTAGAGTGAAAATTAATGAGGACCCATCTCCTTGCAGTTACTTAATAAAACAAAAACACTTGTCAGCAGCGAGGTAGCAGGCTGGCTGAGATAACAACAGACCAGCTGCCATTGTTTCAGATGTCGATGGACTCTCTCTTCCAAAGCACAAGCAAATCCTCACATATTTTGAGACGGGGCTTGTTTGAGAAGCAGAGTATGTATTCCTGCTGTGTGTGTCGCATAAAGAAAAGCCGCAAATGCATAAATAAATAAATAAATAAATAAAAGATACAAGTAGAATTTTGAATGGGGAATTTATTTTTGGCACCAGTCTGATGTCAGGGTGTCTATAGGATGCAACTATTTCAATCGAGCCACAATCTCTGCACCCAACAGTACAGCAGATAGAGAGCTCATAGAAAAACATGTGTGGGCTGAACCAAGAAAAACATAAGGGTGAGTCACAGCTCACCCAACTATTCTCCTCTCCTCTCCTCTCCTCTCCTCTGTTCATGTGCAATACCACTCCGTCAGCCTGTGTGTGGGAGTGTATGCTTGTGTGTATCATTTACAGTTTTTTGTGTTTGTGTTAAAGGAAAAAAAAATCCCCCTCAGCGTCTTTCACTTTGATATCTTGTGTGATTTTTTTTCTTTCAGTGCATCCCAGGCTTTATATCGTGACATAATGCTGTGATTTAGTTTCTTTCAGCCTGCTTCATTTAATTCAGTAACACTGAGGGGCGAATTCACAAAGAATGGATTGCGGCCACTGATAGCAGCATTGATTGCGCATCACTTGTAACCACTATCTGCCCCGTCTCAAAGTGTGATTCACAAAAGATATAAGTTTTGCAGCTGAGTGCAATTTGTCCTTTTTTACGGAGGGAGAAATTTATTTGTTTATACAATGCTTGAAGTGGGAAAAAAACAAGTGGCAGTACTCCCCTTATTCACATGTTGGCGTGTGTATCGGCCGCTATCAGCATTATGAATTTCTACAGTGAATAAAAGATATGATAGGAGATATTGGATTTGGGGGTCCTCCACAAATTGTTTTTAAAAGTGACTTGAAACTATGCAATTTCACATCCCTTTGGACCATTATTAATAGGCTACCATAGATAATGCCCAAAAAGCTTAAAGACAAAACTTTCTATAGCTGAATAATTATTTTATTATTTACACATATCAGAGTCTTCTTCTGAACATTTAATTCTTCTGGAAATGTGTAAGATTATGCAAATAAAAAGATCAGATTCAGAAAACTTTTAAATGTTTCATTGATTATATTCATTCATAAATAAAAACGACGAACAGTTCACTAATTATTTACAAAAAGGATGTCAACATTGTATCGATAAATTACAGCACCCTCGTTCCAAAAAAAAATAAGTTAAGAGAAATTGGACAATTTTTGCAATGAGGCTCATTTGCATAGAAAGGGGCCGATTTTGCGGTAAATATATGGATATTACCTAATTTAGATACGTGTAAATAGCAAAAAATTTGCTTTTAGGGCTGACCCGAATGCTTCGAAGCTTTGACCGCTGCCATGGTATTCAATGTCCAAATCACTATTTGAATGCTTAGTTTTTCATTTTTTTTTCATTTTCTATATATATAAGTATATATTAATAATGTATAAATCCCCAAATAGCCGATGAAATGAGGAATAATCTCACAACATTATTCAATATTCCTATTCAACATTCATTGTTTTTAGTTTTTCTCTGAGGGATATCAGTGTTTGTTGTGTGTAGAGGTGCGTGTTTGTACAGTAGAGCGGCAGCAGCACTGTCCAGGGCACTGAAACGGAGGAGATGGAGACAGACAGACAGACAGAAGAACGTGTCAGCCTGCTGCGCTGCATTGCTCCTTGAAGCTTCGAATACCTTCAAATATTTCTCACCGAAGCTTCGAAGCCCTAAAAATGGTATTCGGGACAGCCCAGTCTGGGTACTTTGAGAATTACACAGTTTCTTTTTGTCTTATTTGTGCAGGTTTATCAGAATCAGAAATACTTTATTGATCCACAGGGCAGCAAAAGCTGCGTAATCCTTTTGTGATTTTGCCCCTGAGTGTTTTCCTGAATTTTGCAGAATGTCTCATAACAAGCTCCATAGAAGAGTGCGTGGGCATAGAAATACAGCTAAATGACCCGTCAGTTGGAGAAACACTGTTCTGGGAGGAAAATGCACTGGAAATCATTCAATAGTATAACCACCATTGTAATCTTGGTAATATAGTAATAACAAATAGCAAGTATGTTTATTTTAAGTGTAAAACACAAAATCTATTGATAACACATATTGTACTTGATCAAAACGATCAAACCATTCAGATTAAGTGTCTCTTATTGACAGCTGGACAACCCTTATCTTTAACAATTAAAGGCCTGATACAAAACAGTATATTAGCAAACTGATGCATTATGCAGTATTGGACAATGTGTGAGCAGTGCAGAGTGGGACTCACCTGGCTCATTATCAGAGAGCCAAAAACCCCTGAGGTGATCCAAAGACAGCCATCTTCCCACCAAGTGCCCATCAAATTCCCGCCACCCACCACTTCCGTGTCCACAAGGGTTTAAAAATGAAATGGATATCAGTCATATATCACGAATATATCCCCAAATCTTCTCTATGTTTTCCTCTTGCATCTCTCCGTCAAGAATTTCTTCATGCTCCGATGACAGGCCTCACAATCTGATAGCAGCAGCCATCTGAGATATCTTGTCAATCAAGGTGCAATAATCTACAACAGAGCTAAATAGAAGAGAGGTTCCAAAGTAAGCTTACATAAATCGCCTTGTTTTACAGCCTCTGTCAGGATAATTGCATCTCGCATCGCTTTACTAAAATGCTTTAATATTACTGCCCTGCCATCCATCCTGCTCCTCTTAATGGCTTGTCTTGATGGAGCGCAGAGGTTGATGGTGACGCCCCCCCTAAGGTCTGAAACACAGACCAGACACAGGAGCTGCTGAATGACAGCGCTGCAGAGGAATAACAACTCTGTTTTTCTTTCTCAACTAAATGAGAAAACAGGCAGAGAGCACTCAAGCGAGTAGCACATTATGACCTTCTCTCCACCTGCATTAACACGCGTCTTGGATAATGGCATTATATTCAGAAAAATGCTAAACCCCATCAATTTCAGGTATAAATGCACCTAAGATGTGTTAAAAGTCCATTTATTCACGCCAGGGATAGACAGAGAGGCATCTAGTCACATTAACAACAACGAGGTTAATGAAATGTCACTACGCTCCAGATTAACAAGAAATGTCAGGCTACTTAGCTGTGAAACAAGCAAGATGAGGATTACAGTCTTGATCATAGGGGTAAATCTTACCTGAGAAAGTGATGCAGTCTGCGGTTTGATGAAGGAAAGAAATAAAAATGTATTTTTTTATAGTGGAAATATAATTTAATGTAATTGAAATCAAACTAAATACATTTATTTGTTTTTTTTAAACACAGTAAGTGGAAAAAATGTATAAAACAGACAAAATGCTGAGTCACCATTTGGCCAGAGCTGACGTCTGACTTTTTGTTTGTCATCATCGCCTGGCGTGCTGGCTTTCCCAGTTTCCCACCATATTGTTGGAAGTGTCACCAGACGCTTAGTAAAGTGTGTGATCTGCGGTTCTGAACTCGTTGGAGATCTGTGGGAATTCAGAGCGTAAAAGCTTACAAGTTAGACACGAGAAAGGAACATGAATTATTCCCTCATTGTTTTGAAGTGTTGCGTTTCATCTTTGCAGCAGTCGTCTTTGGGGAAGCAAGTCGTCCCTCTTACAGTTATGTCATAAACACTCGTGCAGACCCGCACACACACACAGAGCAAATGCAGACACACACATTAACACATACTGTATGTACAAATACACAGACGTCCCTTGGTAGTTCATTAGATTAGATGACTAGATGATGTAACGCTCTTTAATCTGGTATTTTCTGAACCCAGGGTTTCCGCCAGTGTATTGCAAGCCCTTCAGCCCTATGTTGACGCCGAGCCTAAGCATTGGGGAATTATGTATTTTTAAGATGTTTTTTAAACATATACATATACAAGTGGCGAATTACTTTAAGGAATAACTAGTGCGTAGGTTGTGTGTTTAACATCGAGAGAGAGAAAGAGAGAGAGAGAGCGTGTGTGATTGACAGTGAGTAACGTTGTAGCCGTGAACGTAGCAGTGCAGCGTATGTACAGTTTTGACTGTCGGAGAATAAATGCTACAACTCCTCAAGACCCAAGCCAAGCTCCCGTGTCTTGCTTGCCACCTGCTGGTTAAAGTTATAGACTGTATATAAAGATGGACGACATTACAGCTCCCCAAAAGTGAAGCCAAATCATCTTGATTGCCCCCTGGTGGCTGGCTGCAGTATAGATCATAAATCCCACCCAATCCATTGTAGCGGATGGCACATAGGCCAAACTAAAAAGTCAAAGAACACATCAAATACAATTTTCCCAAAGATGGTTTCTGTCATTTTAGGTAGTTCTTATCGTGCTGATCTATGTTCAAGCGTTAATTTTTCTGATAAGTTTGTTTTTAATTAGTTATTTGATGCTATAAAAGGGGGTGAAACATCATGATTGAGCTGCGACTGTGCTCAGCTCGTGATTGGCTCGGGCGGGTTACCATGGCTCCAGCTCCCCGATCACCACTGCGCAGACTCTGGCTCCAAATGACGTCATTATCTCAAGATGGCAGCTCCTGTATCAACGATATTTTGGCTTCACTTTGTACAGTGGGAGCATAAGTAGGAGGAAGTAGAGACAAGTCTATCCATAAATGAAGTCTATGATTAAAGTGAAGGGGGTTAGCCCTGAAGTTAGCATCAACTGTGGCTCAGGCTCGCTTAAGGTGATCTGACCTTTAAGGCGTACCAGTGCTATTAGTGACGCAAAGCCTGGAACCCTCCTGAACGCTTTGTGTCATCGTATGTGTTACACTAGACTCTCCTCCTCTTGACAGACCAATCCTATCATATAACTTCAGTATGACTGTCACCAATTCCTTCTTAGAGCAGGATCCACACTATTCCAAATACCACCAAAGAGCTTTATTTTGAGAAATCCACTGTGGCACTTTCAAAGATTATCACAGATCCATTATTGTGAGTGTGTGTGCTTCTTTCTCTAAAGCAACCTGTGAGTTGACTCTTCAGGGGGAGGGTGAAGCAGCTTCCTTCTTTTAGGCTTTAATCTTTGACCATCTGCTCTTGCCAAACCCTATTTTGATCATGCTCGACTTCACACGTTGCACGGCACCTCACTCTACAGTGCGTATGCTGACTTGATCAGTCAAACCATCTACAGTAGAAGACAGTCACAAAAAAACAACCACAGATAACACACTGATGTTAAAAGAGGATTGCTTGGCAGAGGAACCAGTTATTGGCCCAGAAGCCCTAAACAGAAAAGTGGGGGGTTAAAAAATTGAATAAGCAGTTACATGAATCAACACCTCAGAGAGATCACATTAAGAATTGGAAAATATTCTCCTTCATAATCTCCCTGACCAAAATGGCAATGAATAAAAGGAAAAATAAGGATTTAAAAAAAAAAAATGTTTTTCATTGACACAGAAATGGAGGCGCTGCTGTAAATATACAGCCTGTTTTGAGAAACTACTATTGTGAGAAGCAGCAGCATTTCTACATCTTAAAATGATGATGGATATGCAGTATAATAATTTTGAATGAAAACACTAAGTAATGGGTAAAAGTGTGCTTTAAATCAGGTGTTCGATTAATTTGGATGAGAGCTTCTAAATGTCTACATTTTATTTTGCTGACATTTAATAAAATCCAAACATTAAAAAGTGATGCAACTCCAATAATAGGATATCACTTCATCTCCCTCTGCCTATAATCTAAATTTGTATGGCAAAATATACATAATTAGATTACAGTTTAGGGAGAGTTGCACAACAAAAGGTAACTGGCCTTGATCATGAAATTCTGTTAAGATAAAATATGCATAAACCAGTCATCCATCATCTCAATCTGCCTATACTGACTTCCCCTTTCACCTGTCTTAACATAATAACACACAATGCATACATACATACATACATACATACAAAAGAACCTGCACAAAGAGCAACACACACAATACAATGGTTATTAGATTACCAGGATTAAGAGCTAGTTTATGTGTGATTAAGTGTGAGTGGGAACCTCCCTACTGGAGGAAATTACAGGATTACACCAGGGGAACAGAGGATGGGATTACTGTACTGCAGATCACACACGTGCTCTCACACACAATGGCCTATTGCACAGAGGATATGTCATGGAGGGAATATGGTGATTGGGAAAAAGGTTAGAAAGAAGAAAAGAGGAGGTGGTTGCGCGAGATGTTGAAATTAAATCTTCAAAATCCTTTCTTACTTGGTCAAATTGTTCAGATTTAAATATGCACACATGTACTTTCCCCTTCTCAGTGAAGATGTACAAGACCAGTGACAAAAAACAAATGTAGTAGAGATTAACCAAACAGCCTGTAATCAGGGGTTATTGACATGACTCAAACCAAACACAGAATATCAGCGTTAATGTGACATGATACAGAAAATGTTGCTTAATTCTAATAAAAACATTTTACAGGTCCACAAATTTCATGGTAATTAGGTGATATTTAGCAAGTAACCTATTTGAAATTTCTTTGGAATTACTGCCAAATTACCCCAATATTTACCTCAAAAATTATTCGAAAATTACTTTATTATAAACATTGTTTAATAATTGCCTTAATAACCTGCCCGGTGTGTCACTTTCGCTCTTTAAACTACGTCACCACACTCCTGACGTGACTTTCCCTGAGCGTTTCTATTGATGCGGATGGGTTTACATTGTAGTTAATGGAAAGCTCGGTGCGTCTCGTACCAACGCTCAAGGGTGCCTTGTGCGTCGGTATCTAAGGCCGATGGCTGCGACAAAACGTCAGTATTTGACGCCATGGGAAAGAGAATGGGAAGGAAAAACGCGAGGTGCTCAGCAACGCAAAATCAGCACACAAAACGCTTCACTCTCATTGAAACAATTATAAAAAGATGCCCCAGGCTGCTTAAACGCGCTCTTTGTGATCAGATTCTTACTCTGTTGAGCCCCGACAAACTCAGAATGGTCCAGATTAATACTAGTAGTGCAGAGTAACACCATTAGGCTCACAACTGCTTCTAAAA
Organism: Sebastiscus tertius; assembly: GCA_916701665.1. Classification (NCBI taxonomy): domain Eukaryota; kingdom Metazoa; phylum Chordata; class Actinopteri; order Perciformes; family Sebastidae; genus Sebastiscus; species Sebastiscus tertius. The sequence continues at coordinate 164,987 of CAKAOH010019395.1, forward strand.
TTGTATATCGAGCCTTGTTGCTCTCTCCCTGTGGAAGCCATTAAAGCAAACCACCCACCACCCTTACACATACACTCTCACACACACACAGTAAAGCTTGCTGCTCTTTTACAGTCTCCAATCCATGTGCCTCTTGTCAGCAGGCACGCCTTCCCTTTGATTTGCTCATTGCAGTGTTCTGCCGTGTTGCAGCACATGGGTTCATGTGCCTCTCTCAGCAGCAGGGGCTGGAGGGATGAGGAGGGGGGAGGGAAGGAGGGATGAAGGAATCCCGGAGAAGGATGTGTTTGCACCATGGTCATTTCTTAAAGGGGACAGCCGCGGAAATGCAAGACTAGATCAGCATGATCACTCTCCCTCTCATTGTTTCCCTCCCTGTGGATATTTCATATATGCCAGTGTGTGTTTGCTCAGCCATTGAATCAAGTGCCTCTTTCGCTTCCATGGCAACCTGGCAATAGCGATCCAATTGTGATGTGGAGATAACATCAATAATTATTGCTCACTATTGGGTGGTTTCCATTCATGTTTCAAGTATGCTGACAGAATGAAAGCAGAAAACCTTTTTTTATTAGCAGTAGAGACAGTCAAAGTAACTGGAAAAACAAGATGGATATATGGTGCCAAATTAGTAAACAGTCGTAATTATCAGAGGTCTGCAAGGTATTCCCACTCCGGCTCTTTTAATCAGGAAGTGGTGGGATGGTTTAAGCCACCATTTCAATTTATTCTGCTACCATCTGGCCATCCCTTCAGTGTCCAAGCAGCTAGAAAAAAAAACAGGTGTAGGAACTCTTATATGACTCCATAATATGACTGACTGTAGTGTAGGGATGACACGGTGAGGACATTTTCCCACTGGTCTGATTACACCGGACATTTTACAAGAAAAGATGACGCTCAATATCTGTATAGCGCTTACTTTGATCTTTAACCTTGGATGGCTGTGTGTCTGGCCTGTCTGGTCAAGCTTTCGCTGCTGGGCCGCAGGTTTTCACGTGGCACCGCGAGCACCTGCCTCATTAATGTGATGGTTCCCTTATAACACTGGGTTTAAATCTGAAATATTTCCAAATAGACACTTTTGCTTTTCGCTTTGACACCAAATCCTCAACCATCATCTTGTCTGTCAACTCGCTCTCGTCCTATACTCTATGCTGAGACCGTAAGAGCAGTCACTTTCATTTTCAGTTTGTAGCGTCCATCGTCAGACTATATTAATAACTCCGCACTGATACGTGAAAATTAACTAAATGGGATTTTATTTCTATAAACAAAAAGTGAAACGATGGTGGGGGCGGTGGGCAACACCGACTTACCGCGGCAAGCCTAATGTTGTGGCTTGTTTGTTTGATTGATGAAACAATTGAACAGTGAGACAAACAGGGAGACAGATGATTGAGCAGCATCATCAGCCGAGTGATCAGTATTAATTGTTTTATGAAATCCTTGTTTTATGAAACAAGTGTCCTTTGTCATGTAGAGCAAAACATGAAAACCTGTGTTCGTACACAAAGCATTTAATTCTATGTTATGTAAGATATATTATGCTTCTGTATTATCTGCTTTTGAACATGAAAAAGGAAAACATTTCAAATGAATTAAGATTGCAGTATAATTCAAATTATTACACGGCTTTGTTGAATACTCGTTTCTGATTGGTCAGGGCGGTGCAGCTTCGCCCTGTCTGGGTTTATTTCACAACAATGACCAGCTCGCTGTACATTTACGTATGCAGCGCAACGCTATAAAGAATCGCATTAATAAACATAACTGACCTACAAAAACCTGCAGTAATGAATTCAGCATTTACCTGATTGTCACTGGTCTTTTAGTGTCTCATCGGTTGCTACGCTACCTCCTCCTGCTCCTCCTTCCTCTATGTTTTCTTTGCGATGATAAACATGGCGAGAGTGAAGGAAAATGAAAACCAAGGTCAAGTTATTGTATTCACCTGATGTTGGTTGTGTTTGTGCTAATTGGGTCATATTTCATGGTGCAGGGGTAAAGGTGCTGCACCATTTGTTGAAGTTACGCTTCAGTGTCTTTGGTCACTGCTTATTGATTCTTTGAAGTTCATTTTGTTGGGTTGTAGACTGTATTCCCATGTTATTTCACCTTATTTGCTTCACCAGTGTCCCCTCTAAACATGTGTTCACTCTCAATGTGAAGTAAATTTTAGAGGTGCCCAGATTATGCATTGATTTAGAAGTCCAACTGAATTTAAATTTCATAATCTTGAGTCTACTACAGCATACAAATCGCCATTAATTCATCTATGTAGATGGAGAGGCCTTATTTCAATATAGCCGGTCAGTGTTCTATCATAGGCAGAGTAGACGGTCACACTGAGCCAGACAGCAGCCAGCTACACAACACAAGAGCCACAGACTTTGAACAACAACCCACATAAGTGTCCCTGCTAAAATCTCATTATCTAATTTGCTAACATGAACCTGCAACACCTCCTGCACCTTAGCTTGTTGAAGCCACCACACAAACATTCACCAGGGGAACAAGTGCATACTGTTAATGTCAGTTAGCACATTAAAGAGCATATGAATGTACCTGCAAATGGTCCGGTTAGATGCTGATGTGATTCTTACTCTTCAGAAGCACTGCTAACAGCATGCTGCATGCCCATGATTTGTAGCTATACAGCACACGTTTGTTTACAATCAGACAAGACGTTGACACGCCTCTCCAGCCAGTTGAGACAAAAGGAGCATTTCTGATATTTCCTTTTTAATTGCTTACAAAACTTTTAGACTGCATAAGGGGATGACTGAATGTGATTTCACTCTAATGACAAGATGTGAGTGGACTTGAATTCACCCCCGCATGAATCGAAATGAGGCAAAAACTGAGGTCAAACTGTTTTAACTCAAGCAAAAAAAATGGTATACTCATCTGAAGGCTCCACTTTTGATTTCTGGCCTATTGTGAGATCAGTCAGAGTCTTGAGTTGTCGCACAAACAAACACACTGTGCTTATGTTGCTAGCTAGCTATTGATAAATGTCGGTATAGTCTGTACATTTGCTTTTTGTGGTGAATAAGTCAACATGAAAATCTGCTTCTCTTTCAGTCAGAATACGCCTTAAGACTGTTTGTTTGAGTCAGAACAAGATTGACAGTTCAAATTGTCAGTGTGCTCTAAGATTACAGGTTGATAATCTATCTTTAACAGTTCACCACATTAACCAAAATATTTTCAGTCATGAGTCATTGTTTCCCTGCAAATTTGGTCCAGTGGCTTTAAAGAAACTGGGTTGTTCGCTAATGTATCCCAGGAGTCCCCACTTCCCATCTTCACCAGCAGCCATTTAAAAAATAAATAAATAAATAAATAAAATTCTTCCCTGTGATATGAACCTTCACTTAGGCTGAATCAGCTAATGCTGTTATCAGTTGCCATGGAGACTGACTGAGTTAGGGTGTTGCTGTGGAAACTGAGCGGCTGCTCATCACCACCCACAGCAACCCTCCCCACTGCCTCCAGCCAACCGGCACCTCACAAACACACCATTAAATGCACACACTGACACACAATAAATCCCAGTAGATATGTTTTTTTATGATGTATCAGCTGTAGATGTGATAGATACTGTGATAAATATTGTGTATGTTTTTATTTAACCCTTACAGACAGACAGATATGCATTTCTGATTCATTGGTTAACATAACTGGATGCATGTTCCCTTACATCCTAAATGTCACAAAGCACAATAGCAGCAGCTATCAAATTATGTTTCCAACACACTAAACATATACAATAGATGGAGAGTCATGATGGTGTGACAGTGAGCCAGCATGTCCAATACCAGGACCATGAAACCAAAGCAGCTAAATGGCTTGCTCACGCAATCTGACTATACTTTGACATGCGAAATGTTCAGCCAATTTGGTAATGGGATTGACCTCTCATTCAGGGAATATTGATTGTTTATATCCTTGTTTATGTAACTGCATGGCAAAATAATGCAAATAGCTGAGAAGGAGGGATGCTGCTCTGCTACAGTGAGTCCAGTGATTCATTCACTCCATTGACATTTCACAAAATCTTTATATAAAGAGTTTTAAGCATGGAACCAAGCCAACCAACAACTTCGAGAATCGTGACCATAAAACATTTGATTCGGAGCAAAAAAAAATTGGAAAATGGAAAAAAAGGGCAAAGGTACAACACTGTGTACCTAATTATTTTATGAGTAAAGGAACTACTCATTCCATAAACCATTGCGAATGGCGACTCGCCGCCTCTGTAAACTCTCAAAAGACTTTTAAACTAACCGTTTTCAATCTAAAATGAAGACAGATTTAGCAACTGCATGCCTTATTTCTCGTCTCAAATGTTTTCAGAAACACATTTCGGTGAGCTATTTACATAAAAGTAAGAGAAGTTTCCAAACGAGTTGCCATGTTGGTCCGTTTTGAAACCCGGGAGCAGACCACGAAGCAGCACGTACGAGAGCGTACCCTCACTAGCCGTTCGCAGAAGACGTTGCTGTTACACTTTAAGATTGTGGGTAGTGTAGTACTTCTCCATGACATTGCAAATTAAACTTGTTTTTCTTCAAACAAGGTTGATATCATGTAGACTTGTGGCTTCTACAGGAGCATAAACTATCATTTCAAGTTCTCATAACACGTGATAAGTCTACCTTGGATGGTCTCCTAGTTGAAATTACATTTAGCTAATAGTAACTGTACATTAATAAATATACTACAAATGATTAAATAAAAGTCATTTGAATTACTACATTGTCATAGTTATGGGATTTTGAAAATAAAATAATAGACAAAATGTCAATATGAGTAAATTTGTGTCATCATCTTGACGTTTGAACATTGAGATGTAGAAAAAGCTGACCCACACACTTGAGCAGGGCTTCCTGCCTGCAGTTATTAATTTAACAGTGGTTGTGCTGCTTGCTGTAGATCACTGTTTCACTGCTCCCCTGATAGTTGTAGTCTGTGATAGTAATACATACAATCACACACGCTGCCCTAGAGGTCCATAGAACAGGCTTTTGCAGTGAGTCCCATATGGTATTTAACGTAGGATACACTAAACACAATATTGGTCTACATCCAAGTGCGTCAGCACCGGTTCCTCAATTATGTTTTAGTGCTAAATTTATCTTTAGTGTAATATATGTAGGCCAGAGGACAGAAATGATATTAAGGCTGTGATCACACAGGACAGGTTTTTAGTTGTAGGAAGCACATTTTGCATGGTCCTTATTCACGCCTCACTCTAGGTTTGCTTTTTATTTGCCTAGCATTGGATGTAATTTAACATCCAGTTGACACACGTTTACATACTAATTTTAGGTAGGGCTGCCCCCTCTTAGTCGATAAGTTGACTTGTCGTTTTTTTTGGTCTTAGTCGACTAAGATTTCTGTAGTTGATTAGTTGTTTTTTATGCTTTTTTCATGCTGAATGAAGAAACATATGAGCACACCACTGGTAAAGACGAGATATAAAGTGGTGCTTTTGTCTGATTCTTTGTGGAGAAACTCAGTTCTAAAGATCTGTCGATTAAATTGACATAATCGCATGAGTGTTAGTCAGCTAATTTCTTTGGTCGTGGACAGCCCTAATTGTAGGCATGTTAACATGCTAAATGTTGCATTGCCAGGTCCTAACAGAGCACCTGATGAGGTATTCCTCCTCTCACCCTGTTTATCATTGCTCCATAGTTGGATGGTAAGCTTTTTGCCATAAAATTAATACAAATGTGTCATAGCAGGCTGTGATCTCACATTCCTAACAAAAAAGCCCTTGTATCAGCATGACAAAGAGAGACCAAATTAGTTAAGTCCTTTACTGCTGCATGATGTACTTAAATACAGGTACAATAGGTCACCTGCTACTGAACCGTCTTTTACAGTACATCTTTGTGTGTTCTGTACATCCTCATTTATAGAGGCAAAATGGCTCAAGGTCCATGTTTAAGACTTGGGTAATTACCAAAACTGTCCCAAACATATTTTAAAGATGTGAATACATTTCAGTAATTCCCATGGACTCTTTACGTTGTAGAAATGTAAAGTTCTTAAAAGTGTTTATTAAAAAAATTAAAATTAATTAATTAATTAATTAAAATTGCATTCAGACATTTACTGAATCCTTGTTGGGCTAACTATTTCCTTTTAAGACAGCAGTATTAAGATGGAACAGATTTGCTTTAGCAAACGTAATTCACAAAACAATTTTTTAAAGGTGTGGAAGCCGTTTTCGACAATGCTTGATAAGACCTAATTGTATAGCTCATGAGATTTGCTGCTATGTTGTATCTTTATTCTGTGCAAACTCTGCTTTGTTCTGTATGCTGACTGATATTCTGGCAGTCCCTCACCCATATGTATTTCTCTTTTTTGTTGTTGATATAGTTGTTTCCTTTTTCTCACTCTTTGCCCTGAAGGGGCAGTCTCCTGTTTTGCCAATATAGCTGTCATCTGGCAGCTTTGCACTTGTTTTTGACAGCTATTCCCGGTCTTTTCTGTTGTTGTTTTGTATAAAGGTACTGGGTGTTTCATGTCTTGTGGTGTGTTTATCGTAAAAAAAGTTTAAAAAAAGAAAGTAATCACCAAAAAAAGAAAGCAGTATTACACATACATTAGAGTACAGTTGGTAAACTGCACAGTCATGGACTTGAGGACGCTCACTTGCTGTATCAAAGCACGGCAAGATGGTCACCATAAGCATTGGTGCTCTTTAAAAACACACTCATGTGTAAAAAAAAAAAAAATAACATGACCACTGATCTGAAGATTGTTCTCACCACAGATCTTACAGCGGCAGTCAAAGCTGCAACCACCTACACTCGAACAACAGCAAGCGATCACAAGCATAAGCTGGCCATATGTCTGCTAGCCGTGTTTGCGCATGTGTGTGCGTGCTTGGACTCTACTATAGGTATGTGGTGTGTTTGTGCGAGATGATCACAGACTAGGGAGTGTTCATTAGCTTGCGGGTAGTATAATTGAGTGGTGCTGTTTATATTGCAGCCCACGCTAACTCATAAAGAAGCTGTGAAAACGCCTGCTCTGTTGTAAAGAGCACCACCATCTGAAGCTGTACAACGTCTGACGCCGACGGGGCGAGCATTTTGTTTGACGGTACACATGGTGGCTTCTTTGTCACTGTGGCTGTTGAGAAATGTGCTCAGACGGAGAGAGAAAAAGGACAAAACGAGGGAGAGATAGCGGGGCTGACAGAGGCAAATAGAGGAGAGAGAGAGAGAGAGAGAGAAAAATCGAATTTAAACAAGGTCATTTATTCTTTAATGTGTGTGAAGCCTTCGTTATTACTTTTACTCTTTTCCTTGTCTTTTTTTAAACACAGCAAATAAATGAAATGCATTGAACAGGAGGAAGAACAGGGAGAGGAAATTCACTTCCATAATTTGAAGTGAAAAAGCCTGTTCAGAGTTTCACTCTCTTTCTCTCCTTTCTAATCCCCCAGTTGATTTCTTTTTCCCTGTTTCCATTTACGAATGGAAATTAGCGGTTATTTTGGTCGACTGTGGAGGAAACGCTTGTCTGAAAGAGCCACAGTGCTTCAGTATTTATCCCTCTAAAACATGTACTGTACATTCACACAGTATACACATTGTGGATACAGTGTTTACTGCGATGACATGAGCCATATAGTGTTTCGCTACTACTGCAGCAAAAACACAAGTGTTCTTTTGAATGGTGGTATGTATTTATTTATTTATTTATTTATTATTCCTTTCATAAAGCTGCTTTATGGCTCTTTGACTGTACTGTATTTCTTTTCGCACCATGCTTTACATAATTCTTAACGCTTTTTCCTCTGGATTAATTCTTGTTATTGGATCTCATGGTTGTTGCTTGATGGAAAAAAAAAAAACAACAGTAGTTCTTGTCACCAACACATTTTGAAACGAAAGTCATTAAATAAGAATAGAGGACAAAATGTTGAACTAGGGCAGTGGATGCTAAATTAAGGGTATTATGCTGACTAGAAACAATACTGGCTCATTGGGGGTTTGAGATTTTAAATACTAACAAACTGGCTGGATAATGAGACCCAGATATGAGCTCCTGTTTTGAAAAGGTGGCTATGGAACTTTCAAAATTGTTATTGCGCTGAAAAATGAAAGAAGCTACAAAATAATGGTTTCACTTCATTGACTTTTATGAAATGTGTTTTGTGTTGTTTTGGACAAGTGATGGGATCATTTAACTTGTTTCTACTAGTTAGTTGTTACAAACAAGTGCCCTTCTTTGCTGCAATATGAGCATCAATAGAGTGCTGCAGGAATGAATCCTAAAACCCGGAAATGAGTTAGCATTTTTTGCACTTCCGATTCCCTCGTCTGGAAGTCAATGGGTTTTTTGAATGGGTTTTTAGTTAGATGCCTGAAATAAGGTCTGTGGTTAACACAAGCTTAAGATATTCAGTCAGTAAATAAATCCCACTTGTGAATTTTGAAGCTTTTATGTGTCTTATAAAAAGGCAGTTGCTAACAAGTGGATATATAAGACTGCTAAACGTCATCACGCCGAACACTCGTCCGCCTTTACAGTAGCTTAGTGGTGGTGACGTGAAGTCCTGTGACTGTGGTGTTGTTTTTTCCGTCTTTCACCCCTACTCTTAGGAGGAGTGAGGAGCAGGGATGGTAATCTGATGACAGTTACCTTTTTTCACTATCTCTATAGCTCATTTTCTAATCTTTATATCTGGGTCAGCAACATGATCTCATGGGATGACGTATAAATAGCACGACATTACAAGGACATTCCATTTGTCATTAGAACGCATTTTAGCCTTTTCATGTGTCATTTTACGGCTCTTTTGCGTGTCATTTTTACGCCACGCAACAAAACTATGGTAACAAGCACAGTTAGGTTTAGGTAATATAACCACTTAGTTAGGTTTAGGCAACAAAACCACTTAGTTAGGTTTAGGAAAAACATCATGGCTAAGGCTAAAAATAATTATGTAAACTAAGTAAAATATGAATGGAAATGACGTACCATGTTCGGAAAATACGTCACAAACATCTCTAAAAAACACATCACACGACACTAATGTAACTTCAACATAACTTTGGGAACACCGTTCTCCAACATATCCTGGTTGAAAGTCACGTTTTTACTCTACATCACTAGCTCCAAGCGTAGCATATTTACGTCTATGCGTTTACATTGCAGTTAATACAGACTACTTGGTGTGCAAATTACACAACAACGGCAAGAATGGCCTTCTTATTGCAAAATTACTTGCGATTACCATGTCATTCATACGCAATTTAGTGCAATCAGGCTGGGGCCAGAATCATTTGCCCAAACCGTTAATCACCATCAATCTCTCAAGCAACACGTTCATGCATTTCTAATGGTATGTGACCATTTACACACTGCTACTTATGTTGCTGAAATCCACTTAAAACCTTTTTAATCCATACATTTTGAACAATGAGCATCCTGGCAGCAATGCAATGAAACAGCAGAATATTAGGTGGTCGTGTTTCGTTGTATTCAGCATTGAACCTGCTAAACTGATTAACCCCTGGGTCCTTGTTCACAAAATAACCTCTTCACAGCGAGTTTTTTAATTAAGGGTGGTGATAGCCACGTATTTTTATGCCAATATTAAATATCATGAAATAAAAAAACACAGCTCCATTTCAAGCCTATGCAGTAAAAGATATGAGAGTTATTGTCTATAGTATTAATTAAAGCCACAACAACTCGAACTGAATCATGTCCATTGTGTCAGAGATAGACCTCCATTGTTCCAAGCTGTTATATTAGAATTAACACCTGCGCACTAATTAAGACACCATCTAATTGAAGCAAATTAACAAACGCTCTTGTTGTTCAAACATCATCACAGTGACGGTTAGCAGTCATTTTCAGTGTGGTTCCTGTGTGAGCTACAGCTGAACAGTTCAAGGCAGCATCTCTCAAACTCCACCCAGCTGAGGGGCGACTGATGTGGGTTCAGCATCGACCACAGAGTCCGGGGAGGACCCAACCAGCTCGTTCCTTGTGCTTCACTTTTTCCAACATCTCAGCAGTCGCATAGAAACAGACACATGCACATATACTGTTCTGTAGAGTACAGAGGCAGACAGTACAGACAACGAGGCATAAGTATGGCTGCAAATCTGGGAATATTCATGCATGAAATCATGCAAGAATCAAATAGTTTTGACTTTGAGTATCTTACAGTGTTGCTCCCTATAACACCAGAATGGAGATAGATACCCCAGTAGAAGGAAATGTTGCAGTTTCTAAAATAATTGGAAAATAGTAGGGCAGAGGAAAAACAGGAGAGCTTACCCCGAAACCTCATTTAGCTCACTCACAGCTCAGGTCTGTCTGTCTGTGATCTTGAGTGCGAATGACACTGGCAGCCATATGTCAGTCTAAGTAAATAAACAAACTTGAGGAATATTTTAGTTCATGAAGGATTTGGCTAGTACGAATTTTTTAAGCAAATATTTAGGGCCCCCTCTTTGTTGACTAGTCGACTAGTTGGTCGTTTTGGTCTTAGTCGACTAAGATTTCTTTAGTCGATTAGTCATTTTTTAGGTTTTTTTTCATGGTGAATGACTCATTTCCAAGAAACTTATGAGCACATCTCCCGTAAACACAAGATTTACAGTGGTGCCTTTGTGTGATTCTCTGTGGAGAAACTCCACAGACTTACAGATCTATCGATTAAATCAACTAATCGATTAATCAACATTATCCAATGAGTGTTAATCGACTAAGAATTTATTTGGTTGAAGTCAGCCCTACAAATATTGTTTAATAGAACGTACCGTCAATTAATCTCACACTTATTTTCTCAATTTTGTTTATAAAATATCTGAAAAAAAGCCAAAAACGGTGGTCCAAGGTGAGGTCTTGAAATGTCTTATACCAACAACAATCCAAAGCCTAAAGATATTCAAATGACGGAACAGACAAAAGCAGCAACTTCTCATGTTTGAGTATATTTGGCAATTTTGCTTGATAGATAACACAAACAATGAATCAATTATCTAAATTGTTGCTGACTAACTGTTTGTTGAGTGAGTCATAATTAATGGACCAATAGTTTCAGTTTGGTGTCAATACCAACATCTGATTCATCTTTACACGTCTGCTTTGCTTTGGTTCATTGGATACCAAACACGTGATGAAGCAGTGTTTCTTTCTACAGTTTAATACTGAATAATTTGCCATCTCCCCCTCCCCATCGTGACAACCAAATGTGATTTGTGTCATGTTTATTGCTAAGGGAGAGGAAAGAAAGTTAGACAATATGTTACTTGAGAGAGAAAAACACAGATTAATGGACTCTGATTAGATGAGATGTGGCATATTTGTTCTCTTTCTTCAGTTTCTCTATTTCTCCCAGAATTTTTCTCCACCCTTATTACTTGCATGCTTTCTTTGTCCTGCTGCCTCCTGGGGTGTACATCCTGTTGGCATAAGAGCTTTAGCTGCTTTTCTAGGAGGGCAGAGTCTGTTTCTGTTTTACAAAACACAGGTCAGGACATAATACTGTTTGTGGAAACCTAGCTAGGATGATGGAGGAAAAGGGGGCTAAAATTGGGCATAATAAATTAATTCCAGTTGCTAATGAAACCCTCAGAAGACCCAACAGTTATGGCAGTTATTGTGAGATTTTGTCCTTATACATAAGGCTAGGTACCAGTGATAATATGATACCTGAGTTGCTGCACCGACACCAATTGATGACAGAGGATTGCATTCAATGACAAGAAGTTGTGTTTTGTCTTCTGTAAAAAAAAAAGTGACTTCTTGACTTTCTCTGCCATCATTAGTCAACATAATGAGGGTAACGCACCAATTATTTTTTTTTCTACAGGCCTGTTCTTTTTAGCCCATTTAAAGACAAAGCAAATATGCAGCTAAGTGCCCTTGGGAATAAATCATTCATTATTCCTCTGGATGTTGATGTCCTCTGACGATAGCGGATAATTTGATTTCCGAATCTCATTTCAGGGATTTTGCAGACGCAAACATAAACTGGATCAAGTTTTCATATGTCTGTCTTCTTTCCTTCCTTCTTTTTGATTAACTTGCTTAAATCTAATCTCGTCACATCAGAGTTTAATTCCATGCGTTTTCCTTTCGATGAGTGAACCTGTCCTAAGTAGAAAACTATTTTATGAGTCAAAACAGACTGCATGATGGCATGATGTTGAATTACAGTTACTTCACAGCTTGGAGGTCCCTGAAAGGGCAGAATCAGTGGAATAGGTGAATCATATACATAAAATTAAAATGCTGATGCTAAAGTGTTAAGCAGCATGCACAAAAAAAACCCTCCGTTATTTTTGCTGCATGTCGCCTACTCTTCCTCCCTGCAGTATTAGTAGACTTGTTTTAATGAAAGAATAGCCAATAACAAAGCTCTGCTAATTTGGTGATGAAAACATTTAATTTTCTATAAATTCTTTATTTGTATTATCTAAAAGCTTTTATTATGAAGCTTGAATGTTGGGTTTTCATCAGCAGCAACTTAACATGATTCCCATACAGCTGAAAGCGAAACAGTAAAATAAAGCAGATATCTGAGAGTACAAACAGGGATGCAGGGGAGAAACTAAACTTTAAACCAAAGAGAGTTGCTCTGTCAAAAGTGCCATAATTCATCAATCACAGATGGTGTCGTTCTCTCGGACAGATAAATAACAAATGATAAAACGGGTCACCAAATTGGAGGGGGCCAGTACACGTAAAGTCTATGTGTGGTAAACACATCAACTCCAGCCAGGGCCCTTTGCTGCATGTCATCTCCGCTCTCTCTCTCTCTTCAAGCTGTCGCTATCTATTAAACCAGAAATGCCCAAAAATGTATTAAAAAAAAAATAATACTGTTCCTGCTTTACTTTATTTACTGCACTTGTGTCACCACAGCATGACTTCAGATCTTGGTTGTATCTATTCACCCATCGGGCACTCCCTGCTGAAAGTAATTACACTTTTTATACAGCAGATGTAATTTCTGTGACACATTGACCAGGTTCAGGGTTAATCATGAGCTGTGTCGTGATCGGATTAAGAGTAGTTCTTGTTAATAACAGCAGGAGTGGCAAGAAGCTGCGCAGGACAACCTGCTGGTGTCTTGTAAGTTCCCAGCCATCGGAAGTGAACTGCAAAGGGCAACCAAGTTAGAACATGTATTGTTATTTGTTTGGATGATTGCATACACTATTCTGTCTCACGAAGAGCACAAGGCTGGTTCATATACCGATAGTGTGGTCTTACAACAGCAAGTCATAAAAACAAGTGGACAAGCTTTTGTACTAATGATGTTTCTTTGGGAGACGAGAAAATTCCCAGTATGTCATTCCATTCTTGAGAAAGTTTGCTTGTTGGAACCGCTTCACATTGAGGGTAAAAGGTTACCGATTTCAAGACATTTCAAATGATGATGGAAATTCAGACCGACACCGTGCGATAATGGTTCAAAGCGTTAGGAACTGTTGTGTTCCTGAAAAGCTGTCTCCATTTTGATCAGATACAATTTAGCATTAGTCTGATGAAGCTGTGAAACAAGCACACACACTTACTTACTAGTTGACTGTTAAGACTGTAGAACGCAGTGATTGACCAATCATAATCGAGTATTCAACAACAGCCGTGTAATAAAGGCAGGTAATAACTTGCGCAATGCAAAAAACATGCCGAAGCAATTCTCCCTTGTGTTTATGACAATTGAACAAATTAGGGCTGCATCTACCTCTTGTCCCTCCATCTTTCTGAGTTGCGTCTTGTCCACATCTTTCAGTTGTCTGTCTTAAGTTCATCTGACAGAACAGATATGTTTCTAATTTTTTGGCTGGACTTAAGTCATGCTTTATGCCTATACCTGACACCTAAAGTGTCTTTTTGTCTTTTGTATATGCTCCTCCTGCTGGTCCTATGTAGTATTCCTGCTGATTCTATTGCCCTATCTCTTTAGGGGTACAAAATTCAGCTTAATCGGGGGAAAAAAAGATGCTGTGTTATTGTGGGCAGGTGGCTACAGTTACCAGTGAGAAGTTTATGGCAAAAGGTGTGGGACAGGAGCTTGCAACAGACTTTTGAAGCTTTAGGAGGAGGAATCCTGAATCTGTCCTGGTTGCGGAAGAGTAGACAAGCTTTTTACCCTCTCAGAGATAATTGGATGTGCTTTGGAAAAGCTGAGGTTTTCCTGATGAAGGTACTACAGGTGTTCTATATCAAGCACATTAAGGATCTTATGACCTTGTGCCTCCTCTTTCCTGCTTTGTCATATTCCTTTTGGCACAGCAGGGTCCAGATCAGGTATTCGGATGCCATCTCCGTCAATTACAGGTGATGACATCCTTCTATGTTCATATGACATTGATCTCTGACGTGCTCTGGATGAACCGAGGATGAGGATCATTAATTTCATGTCTGAGGCCATGCTGCGAACAGTTTATATGCAATGCCTCATGTGTGTAACGGCTGCATTATTAAGGTCACTCTATGTTTGTTGTGTCCATGGTCACAGGCTTTGTGTAATGACTTGAAGATTGTAAGCAGCCAAGATGAGGTTTTCCCAGAGGGGAATGTCCTTGATGTTCACAGCAGGGGGCTGAGTTCAATGAAAGGACCTTGGTTGGGCTCTGAGTCAGCAGTTTAGGCCGAATAGTCTACTTTTCTTGGAGGGGGATATCTTTATTTAATTGTTTTGTAAATACCCAACATTATTACTGAAATTTTTTTATGCATGACCGCTGCCTCACACTTCAGTACTATTCAGTAACAGCTTGTTTGGTCATTTGTTTGTCAGTTTGGTGGTTTATTAAAGATTCCCACGAGGTGTATGGATAGATTATGGATAGCGACTCCATGTCTCAGCTTTCCCTGGAGTGCTGCTATCTTACCCTGACCGTCAGGATTAATAAGTAAAATCTCTTTGCTGTCCGAATTGATCGTAAGAAAAGGACTAGGAGTATTGGAAATGTCTGCTGCTCGGTATTTTGACATGGATGATTTATGTAGTCTATTACTAGTTCAGTGCCATTCACATCGACATGAACTCTTTGCCCTCTTGCTGAGATATACCCACAGTGTCTGTCTACATGTGTCGGTATGTTCAGACTGTGGCTGCGGTTGGACTAACACCAACCAGTGTGCGTCTGCTCTTGTGTATCTGTTAGATGGAGCTGCATGTTTCTGTTTACCCTTTCATGGAGCTTTCAAGAAGCGGAGATGCGTCTTGAGTTTTTGTGGATGCCGTCGAATGCTGACACTGCACATGTGTGGCATCAACAAGCACACACACACACACACACACACACATTGATAAGCTCTCCCTTTATCTCTTTCTCTATGTCTCCCTTGTGTACTCTATAGCACAGGGCTTCCTCTAGATCCACAACTGATTGGAAACCACTCTCAGTCACACCTCAGCCGCCTCTTACTACTTTCTCACCTCTTCCTCTACCCCTTCCTCTCCATCTGTCTCAAAGATATACTGACATTGCGTGTTTGTGTGCGCGTATGTGTGTGTGTTAACCAAGGTGCCACCTGCCACTGCACTCCCAAAGTACTGGCAGCAAAATCTAATCTCTCTCCCTCTCTCCCTCTCTCTCTCTCTCTCTCTCTCTCTCTCTCTCTCTCTCTCTCTCTCTCTCCATCCCCCCTCACTACTGTTCTTTCCCCTTATCCTCTCTCACCCTTTCAGGTCTCGGATGTTAGCCTTTTCTTCTGAGCCGCAGACAACAACCCATCTAGCCAGGTGAGTCTCTCAATCCTGTATCTCCCCCCCACCCTCTCTCTCTCTCTTTGTTTTGTCATCTCACCCTCTGTCTCTTTCTCTCTCCCTCTCTCTCTCATCCCTGCATATGCCTTTGGGTGCTGCTGCAAAGATGCTGCGTCACCGTGCCGCTTTCATATAGACACAATTTACTGTGGGACAGAAAAATATAGATGCGTCTCTCTTTTGTCCCACCTGCTTCTCTGTCTGTCTCTGTCACCTTGTCATGCTGGGGAGTATATATGTTTGTGTAACTGAATTTGATTTTTGTTTTTTATGTTTTTATTAATCATCCAAGACCCCAAACATATGCATTTTATATTTTACACTGGTTTAGTCATTTTGGTTGAGTGTATATGTGTGAAAACAACAGGCTTATGGTTTGAGTGTGTGTGTGTGTGTACATGTCTAGACACTCCCAGACAGTCATTCTGTTGGGCAGAGTCACTTTCACATGGCTCAGGTACAGAGTGGAAAGCCACATTATCCCCCACTAATTGAGACACTGTAGATTCACTCTGTTTGTCCAAATTAATTTCTGGTGTCCAGTCACGTCTCGTCTCTGACTACAAGTGACAAATTAAAAGGGTGAAGTTCAAATTGTCCAGCACCCCATCCAGAGAAAGATGGACTCACTAACCTCAGATCATTTGCCTCTTTTGATCCCTTTGGTTAGAGCAGCACAATCAGGCTGGGTTGGTGAATAATGGCTGTTGTGTAGTTTACTGACATTACCTCAGCTATTTAAGGCTGGTATTAACCTTAAAATCCGTAGTGCAGCTTTAACACTTTCAACCTTATGGATGCAATTTGAACCCAAAATTGCACTAATTTCTAACAAGTCAATACAGAACACATGAAACATGTGTCATTTGGATATGTTGAACTTAACGCAGCCCTTCATTGATATGGTATGCTTTTATGTCAAAAGTTAAGCAGGTAATCTTCTTTGAACTTACCTACAGTAGAAGACAGTTGACACGCCCCCCAGCTTGGAGAAGCAGACATGAGTCACCGCACGGAACTAAAGCAATATACTGCTGTGGACGGAGGTGGCAGCAAAATGTATTTTAGCCACCTAAAAGAAAGGCTCATACATTTAGAATATTTTTGCCAGTTTAACTTGTCGTGAGACAGCTATTCAGTCTAGATTTCCGACAGGGAACTGAAGCCGTTATCAATGCTCTCGCCAAAGCAACCTGACTCCATTAAGAAAACAACAACAGTAATTTTACCTCGTAGAACATGGAGGGTTGCTGGTTTACCGCTGCCTCGATCAGTTAGTTTGTTTGCGCTATTGTGTGACTTTGGTTAGTTTGGATTCACCTGTGAAGTAAAATTACAGTTTTTTTCAATGGAGTCTGGTGGCTTTTGCGAGAGCATAGATGGATACAACGGGTTCATCTCCCAGTTGGAAACTGTCTGACGTCAATGTAATTGCAATTGCTTTGGTTCCGTGTGGTAAGTCCAGTCTGCTTCTTCAAACTGAGGTCATGCAGACTGTCATCTACTGGAGGTAATACACTGACTATGGATAAGTACCTCATACAACCCCACTTCAAAACAACTGTCCCTTTAATCATATTTATTTTTTGATTGACCTTGTAATGTGAAAGGGGTGCTGGTACTGCCAAGAATTAAGATCCAGCTACAGCTCTCTGCAGACCGTTGTTTTGGTTCGCTGGTGGCTATGGCTGTCATCTACTGCCCCCATGTAAAACTATGAGCTCACACAAGCTAATTGCACTCTCTCTGACCAGCATGAAATGGTGGAGAGACAAATTAATGACTGGCGAAGATAGCAAGCCAAATCACATTTTTAAACATTTTTTCTTGGAGGAGTTGGCCTGCTGGGTGTGTAAGTGATGTTGTGCTAGTATTTGCTGATGCATTCACTCTTGATGTGATTAGACCTTGATATAGAATCCAGTATATTGAAATTAATGCTGTATAATATATCAGGCCTTATTGCCATGCCATTGTTAAAGAGGACCTATTATGCTAATTTTTAGGTGCATACTTGTGTTTTGGGTTTCTACTAGAACATGTTTACATGCTTTAATGTTCAAAAAAACACTTTACTTTTCTCATACCGGCTGTGCTGCAGCACCTCTTATCATCTTCTGTCTGAAACGCTCTGTTTCCGCTCCAGCTCCGCTCTAACTAGCTTTATTTTAGGGCTTGCCAAACTAGCCACTTGGCAGATACTGTATTATACAAAATCGTTACTTGGTGACATCACCATGTTACGGAACAAAAAGTGAGACTTCAAGCAAGGCGTTTCAGGCAGTTCAGGAGCAGTGTTTCTGTGGGGGAGAGTAACTCCCTTTGGCGTGGACTTTGGGCTTTGTAACTTTGCAGACCTTTTACATGCACAAAACGCTATATAACACACTAAAGGAAAGGGAAAAAGTACAAAAGCATAATAGGTCCTCTTTAAGTGTGTTGCTTTTCTATTAAGCAATATTGTATTATCAATTTACTCACTTATTTAAAAGGGTTACAAATGCTAAAAGTAAAAAAAAAAAAAAGTTGGCTCGTTTAAAACAGCCAGTAGCTCCTCCCAGCATAGGAACTAATAAAATTAATAGTATGCTAACATGTTAGCAGCAACAGCTTGCTTAACTAAAGGCTCATCATTGCTTTGTTTGTTTGGCCACTTTCTGCCCACTTAGCATTTAGAAATCACTAATTGCAGTATTAAGACCATGGCAGTGCAACCATCACAATAATAACATAATTTAATACGCAATTTGTGCAGTAATTACCGTGTATTTAGCATATTATATGTGTGTTACATTGTTTCTTGTCACTTCCTGTCATGTCAAAAACAAAAGCATACTGATTTTGAACCAAAATAGGTCATTAGTACACAAGTTATTGGTCATCGGTCCGTCATCAGTTAGTGTGTGCTGTGTTTCTGTTACTGTTGCAACAACCTAGTAATGATAAAATAAAAATAAAGATAACGGCTTGAGAGTTTCTTTGGAGGAGTGTTTTATAATATACAAATGTTTAACTTTGATTATTTCCCTCCACACAACATTGTCAATATAAAAACAGTCCTCTGTGCAAGAGCTGTTGAGAACGCCTACTCTAAGCAGTTTCCTCATAACTGACAGCACATCAATGAGGTTTTACTCATATTTAATTTACTTTTTAGACAGTCCTAACTGACTCCAGGTGACAGTATTCACTGGCAGTTTTTCATACAGATGTCTCTCAAATATTCATAACTCTACATTAGATATTGATCATTCAGCTCCTCTGTATACGTTAGTGCCCCTCACCCCCACCCATTCTTTTGCTCTTGCTCCCTCCCTTTGGAACTCACACACACTGACATTCAATATGGCCTAGTAGGGCGCTGCTGTTTTCAACAACAACGTGGACATTCAAACACAATGAAAGTATCTGATGTGAAAACATGTAAGCCTTCCCTCCGTCTCTCTCCCCTGCTGTCTTCATGAGGGAAACCGTTAGTGGCGTTTCCCAGCAGGTCTGTTTGACCTTCTCCTGTTTGTTTAGCCTCTCTTTTCCCCTTTCCTCCTCACCCCTCCATCACACTGGTGGCTCAATGAGAAAGGCAGGCGATCCTGACCCGGGTATATTTCACTTTGTTTACATCTTAGCCATTTGTCCAATTCCTATCAGCTATTAGACCCAGTACAAATTACACAGCCCGGTCGCACAAAAAGGTGTATGAATGACACGATAATGCACAAGCAAGGTCTGAAATTAGCACCCGGTGAAATCATCAGGACATCCGCCACTTTGGCAGGAAGATAAAACACTAGTGATGGGAATAGAGAACCGTAGTTGTCCGGTTCCTTGGCATCTCATGCCTCTGTGACTATTGATTCCTCTTACTGATGCTTTCCGACAGTTACGCATGCACAATGACGCATACGCACGCTGTATCATGCTTCAGTTTGTTGGGCGAAGGTAAATTCTAACGTTATCATGATGTGTTCAAATGTAATCTCATAAAATTACGTTTTTGGTGAGAAACTTGAATAAATTTATTTGTTTGAAGGAGATGTTTTCAGAGCAATAGAAAATAAATATTAGAGAGGGAATTATGACCTGTTTAACATTTTTTTTTATATCAAAGCAAGTATTTAAATAATCATAATCATTTGAATTGTGTGTTTTTATGCAAACAACCATTATAGATGACAATAACAAAGTACAGTACAGTACTGTGTACCCTCCCTCCCCCCAAAAATAGGGCTCCCCCGGAAGCCACAGTGTAATTCGAACACTGTAATTTACCATGCACAGTATATAATGTTTTTTATGTAAAATATATCAACATTGAATGACATCAGATCTATTTAGCGCATAGATTTCAAAAGTGGCAGATAAAATTTCTGAGTGCGAGACAAAATAATACTTGTCTGTCACAGTGGCAGGCAGTGAAAAAAGTTAATTTCAGACCCTGTGCACAAGGCGTGCAGTAAGAACGCTGTTCTTGCTGACTAAAAGGTAAATGTAATCTGTGTAAATATGCTACGCTCAGAGCTAGTGACGTTGAATAAAAAGTGGAAAATACTGCTTATGGCGGACGGTAGAGGACAGGACTTTCAACCAGGAGACCGGTGTCTTGTTTTGTAAGTTAAGTTAGTGACGTTTGTCACATGTTTTCCGTACCATAACTGTGGATGTTGTAGGGAATACAAATGGCACGTGAAAAGCCTTAAATGCGTCCTCATGAAATGTGGAATGTCCTTTTAATGTTGTGGTATTTATACGCCTTCCTATGAGATCGGGTTGAATTACAAGCCACTGCAAATACAGAGGATATATCATTTGTACATTTCATACACTATACATTACTTTTTTATGAATATCAAGGATCTTCTACAACCACAAACATCACTAATCACTATATGTAAAACATCAGCCTCAAAAGAATGCGGAGGCTGATATTTTAGAGGTCTTGGACATAAATCTTTAGAGAAACTCTTTTCCCAGCATCTTAGAAACAAGAAACCTTCACTTCGTTTTTAATGTTTTATTGAACTGAATCTATCTACTATCTCCAAATCTTTATGTGCATACAAAATCACAGCCAATGTGAAAGTCGTTATTGATTATTATATTTTTTGTGTCATGAAAGCGTCAGGGGATGTGTTATATTATTCAACAGGACCGCATTAAAAATGCAAGCAGTGCGAGGGTGAGAAATGCTATCAACGAGTTCTGAATTATTAAAAAATAAACACAAATCATGAGCACCAGTTCACTTAATTTGTCATTTCAAACCTCCTGTAGCATTCGTTTAATATTCCTATGAGGACTTGCAGCATATCTTGAAGTACCTTAACCTTCTTTTATTCAATTTATAACATCAGAATAATATTGCATAGTATTCATTTAATAATATTTTTGATTAATAGTCACAATAATAAAGCAAAGGAGAGTGAGATAGTGATAACCATATGTTGTTTGTTGGCAGTAATTGTTGACTGTAGAGAGAGAGAGAGAGAGAGAGAGAGAGAGAGAGAGACGGTGTTAGTAATGTTCATGTTGTCAGCCACTGCAGCAGTGATGTAATGGCCCAGACTCCCCCCACTCCTCAGACTACTTTATTTCCTTTACTCTGTCTTCTTGACCACCTCTGCTCTGCATCTCTTTTCATCTCTTTGTCTCTTGTTTCATCTCACTCAGCTACTCGACTTCCATTCAGTGGCCTTTTCTGTCTTTGTTGTGAAGGCACTCATGCGTATGACGAATTGTTCTGACATATAAATTTTTTCTGCATACAGTATTTGCAGCTATCTTTGTTTCAATCACAAGCTTTATAGGTATGACTGTATTAGAAACAATACTCCCAAAATAGTAATTTGTGCAACACGTTTTTCATTTTCAAAAGCCAGAAAGCAACAGTTTCTACCTTAAAGCCATAGAAGAGCTTTTTTCTCTCAGTCTGAGCCCAAAAGAGCTCAACTTCTTGTAGACTGAGGCCGGATCCTATCTATAAACTCCTGGTCAGATATGTTTAGGAGCAAAGTGCATATTTATTTACACTCCTTTACACCTCTGATGTCCTCATAAGCAGAGCGGTATGCTGTTGGGATAAAGGAAGTCGGTTTTGGATGAGATGTTATTGCTCTGTCCCTTTTAAGGATTGCGAGGAGTTGAAAATGTATAACTGTAGTGCCCATCAGTCATCGACAGCTGTGATAGACGCCCCCACAGAATAGTGTGAAAGATGCTTTAATCAGATGAAAACACTGTAGTTTCCTTAATCACATTAGAATCGATAAAAAACTTAATAAGGAGACATTGTTTTAATATCATCTTAGTTAGGGAAGTCACAATACCAGAAATGTAGTTGTCGATACCGATTCAATACCACGGTAAAAAACTACAGTAAAACAATAAATCCCATGTACTTCAACATAAACTTCTTTATTACCGTTTGCATACTGGTTTTTGTTAGGAATTAAACAGATCATAATTCCCTCCCTATTATCTATTTTATACTGATGTGAAAACATCTCCTTCAAACAACTGGATTTATTCAAGTTTCTCACCAAAACTAAATTTTACAAGATTACATTTGAACACATCATGATAATGTTAGAATTTGCCTTTGCCCAATACTCATTTGAACTGAATAGAGCCTGAACGCACCATAATGTAAATCAATGGCACTGCCCTTGTTGAAATCAGCAGAACGAGAGCTAGTTAACTTAAACTGTTATCCGGTAAGCCGCACAGTCCTGCACAGATCTAACAGCTAACTTTAACTAGCTCTCGTCCTACCGATTTCAACCCAGATTTGTTGTTCGCAATGTAGCATTATCAGGGAAAAAACACGGTGTATCTCCTGGACATGTTGATACTGAGTTTACTGCATCGCAAAAAGCAAATTTTCTGTCGTTAGTCTCGAGCCCTGACGGTATCTGCACTGCTGTAGAAAAACGAGTACCATGACATTTTCAGAATTGGTTCTCGTGACATCCCTAATGAGAATGTACTCGCTTGCTGAGAGTTCGATGACCATCAACATCACTCTCTTGTCTGTCTATTGAATATGAAGCTACAGCCACAGATGAGAAATGTTAGCTTAGCTTACCATAAAGACTGAAAGCAGGGGGAAACAGCTAACCTGACAGTCCAAATAGTGAACGTTTTTTGTTATACTTGTCCTAGTTTCATATTTAATGAACAGACTGACAGTGGATCGATCTTCTCATCTAACTCTCAGCAAGAAAGCCAATAAGTATATTACTCTGTTGTGTCTTTTTCAAGAACGAAAGTCTAGATTTTGAATACTTTTGTAAAAGAAAATGATTTAATTTAGAGATACAGAATAGTAACAGAAAAGACCGGTGGTAATCCTGTTCTTGGTTTGATTAGGATACACTGCAGTTAAACTCTCTCATAATTAGTCTTTACATACACGCTTCGCTGGCAGTAGTTACTGGAACTTAAATAGGGGGAATAATTTGAGCGCTTCTTCCACCTCCACTTCCTTTTCCTCTATAATATTCATATTCCACTCATGAGCATGAGCAATAGCTCAAATTACAATGAGAAAAATGTATGGATTGAATAATGTGCTTTGAATTGCAGACAATTATGTCTCATTGTTGGACTGTATTGTACAAGTTTGATGGACTGAATTAATGAAATTTAAGTTGAATAAGCCTGAGTGGAATTTGCCTCAGCATAAAGAGACACAGCAGTTCATACTGCCGGTACTTACAATCAACTCTTGCCCTGCTTAAATTGGATAAGAGTTCTTCCATTCATTTCATTACTTGCACGGGATTTCAGCCAGAAATCATAAACTGTATGAGAGGATTGTACTCTGTCATTCCTCAACACATTTCAGCCAACTGGGATTCTCAAATCCCAGTGTACCAAACGCCATTTAACCAGTTTCACAGAATTCAAGGAAGGATCTCTCCTGCAAACTGTTGTATTTGCACCTTGCACATAAAACTTACACTTACTACAGAAAGTGTAAATGTTGTGTGTTTTGTTGTGATGACGCATGTTAAAACCCAGTGGCAGTGTTTGGATGCTTAGTCTTTCTTTCTTTAAGGATTGAAGCTTAAAGTTGCATACTGCATGTGTGTTCACACACACACACACACACACGGACACACACATTCATATATTTCCGGTAGATCACGGCACCCAGTAATTCTGAGGGAGAGCAGGTTAATGAGGAGTAGGCTGATAAATGAGAGGCTAATAGAGGAGAATAATCACTTTGTCCAGCTTTAACTCTGGGAAAATTTCCATTGAATAGCAGAGATTTTTCATTGTGGGTATCAATGTGATTTTGGTATTGCTTTTTTGCAGACTGTCACATGGACATGGTAAGGAACAGGTTGAAATAAATGGGTGGATTACTGTCTATTGGAACAAGAAGTTCCACTCATGCAGTAATTACTTGTGGGGGAAAATCTCATCTCCTTACTCTGAGGTGACTCAAGATTTTTTTGTTTCGTTTTCTGTCATTAGTTTCTTTTCATCTTAGTTTTTTGTAGAGCTGCTTACTGGAAGTCAATGAGTCAAATCACCATCAGTGAGACGTCAGTGGACTTGAAATTGAAGTTTCCTTTTTAAGTCTTTTTTTTAAAGAGTTTTTTAAGACTAGATCAATGAATAATATTATGTTTTTTTTGTAACAATTTCGATATGAATAGTGATGACACGCCCACAAAGCGGCATAAACGACATGTGGTCCGTGTTTCAAGACGGGTTGGGTGTGTTGCTGACATTGCCGCAGACACCTCACACTGAGGTTAGTATTCCCTGGTTAACGGTCACGCCGGGAGCATAGGGCCCCATCCGTCAGTCCCCGCAGGGAGAGAGGGCACAGCGAGTACTCAACGGTCTAAATCCACGACTCCGGGAAGTGGCGAGGTACAGGGGTTTCCAAGCCAAGAGCCAGTCCCTGACCCACCGAGTTGAATTCAACTGGGTAGACTGCTTGGACCCCACCAGTTGAGAAGTAAAAAAAAATTGTTTTGGTTCATTATGAAACTGAGGCAGACTGCATTTGACTATGTTAATATGGTCAAAATCATCACTGAAAGTTTCTGATTGACAGATAATATGAAAAAAATAAGAAAGAAATGTCAAATCTTCATATGGAACAGCCAAATCCGATTTGAATTAAAAAAAAAAAAAAAATCTGATTCAGGTACAGCCCTAGTTTTTTGTATCTCTTCCAAAAATGTGGGTATTTTCATCTGCCCTTATAAACAGTCATCCATACCGCATCCATACCGACACATGAGAGGGGAAGTTGGTTGTCCTTGACAAATGCAAAAACATATGTCTTTTTTGGGGAACCTGCTGAAACTGATGACGCTGTAGTTCTTCTTGGTGAGACTTTTATAGCAGCATTATACAGGCAGAGGTGAAGGCCTTAGCTTTCACTCATTAAATTTTTAAAGCTTTACATAACCATACGATTCAAAATCAAACCTTCTAGGAACCCATTTTACAGCATTACTGAATAATCTAAAGCTCAATACGTGTTTTTGTTGTTGAATGGCCTTGAGGAATCAGCACATATATTTTAACTCCTCACACTGGTCCAGTCACAAATACACAAGCACCTTGTATTTTCCAAGCAGGAAAGAGCTTGGCCAGCTGAAACACACAAACATGCACCAACACACACACCACCCCCTGCAGACTGCATTAAATATGGGCTGACAGGTGGCTGCTGGATGTGCAGTCCCAGGAGACAGAACAAAGCACTTTCAACGTGCGTGCGCTTGTGTGTGTGTGTGTTTGTGCTTAATCAGTATGTGTGTTTTTGTGTGATTTGAGTATGTGTGTTAAAGATACAGGGTTGCATAAGAAATGAGCAGAAAGGACCTTCACACCGGGGGAGGAGAGCTTGTGTGTCCAAATTTCTCTCATGCACTTTCTTTCTCTCTATTATGCGTGTGTGTGTGTGTGTGCGTATAGATACATAATATAGAGTGCTTCAAGGATGACGTATCTTTGTAGGCCAACCCGGAAGTTAGAATCACACTGGTTCTCTCGACAAAAAGCCAATGGGATTTTTCCATTGGATCTAGGATTATTGCAGAAAATAAGATCTCTGGCAAACACACGTTTATGATACTTACACGTTTTATTCAGCAAGATAATCTTCACAAATGAACACTTCTTATATGGGAGTGAGAATGTGTTGCATTAAGATGGTTTTGATGCAACACATTCTCATCTTGCCCCAATGTATTTAACTATTTTGGGGTTTAACTGCATCAAAAACCTGTTTTGTGGAGTAATAAATCAATCAGGGTGTTGTTATGTAAGTGAGAATGCACATCAAGGTGTCCTTATACGCCAAAACCATGACTCACATTTCCGAGTTTCTGAGTTATTTATGCTGTGACGTAAAAGAAAGAACTGAATGAATACACTTTCTTACAAACAAAACATGAATACAGTTACTCATATTTTCAGATGTATTTTATTCAACTGAACACTGACAGAATTCATGGTCTGCTTGGATTTCTGTGTAATGATTAAGGAAACCGAAATTACAGTAGAGTTGATCTGTATAGGTTGATGGTTGACCACCTGGAAACTCCAGGCTCTTGGCAGCTACAGATCAACTCAAGATGATTGGTGCAAAAGTGAAAATTACAACCCTGGTGGTCTAAACACATGATATAATTTAGACCCACGATGCTTTGCAAAGGCTGTAATGACATTGTGGGCAAATTGGTAAGTTTGACTGGCCATGGCTTCAGAGATTCACCAGACCTGCCTCTGCTCTCTGCTGCTGTGTCACCACAGTTCAAATTTGTATCTACTAAAGTCATCCAGCAAAGATTTCTCTTACTCTTTTTTTTTCTCTTTCTATTAATTATGAGTCATTTCGCTTCAAGGCACTTCATTTGCATTTTTATTGGAAACTCTTGACCAAACATAATTGAAGTTACATGGGTTGATCATGTAGGGCACCGTGGTACAGCTCACAATGACTTTTAATGCAGACTCTTTCTTTGCAATTTTTGGGCTTTAAAATCTTCACTGGGTGATTCATTGTTATGACTTTTTCATGCCACGTGTGTTTATAGTCCTATAAAAGTGATGTATTTTTTCATAAAACAACTTTTCCTTCTCAAAAAGACCTAAAAGTGATAAAAAAGACAATGCACCATAGAGTACCATTAAGCATCATAATAAGGTTCAGAGATGCGTCTTCTGCCCGAGGTGTGTTGTCTCCTGGTGTAAAGTGCTGTGTGGGAACCAAGCTGCATATTTACACAGAGAACATACAGGCCTGTCCAAGGTCCCTGTCTGATGTATGACTCACTTGTGACCCTCAGCTGTTGTCAAACTAAGGCAAAGAACACAAATGTGTCTTCTGCTTCTGTAAACATTGTTCGTTTCTGAGCTCCGTGGCTTTGGCTCTCTTTGCCACAGGCTGGCATTGATTTCAATACAGTCACTCTGCTCTGCTACTTTCTATTCTCTGTAAACACCAGAATGGACGGAGTTGGTTCCTAACACAAGAGAAAAGTTGAAGAACTTTTCATACTGCCATAATTGTTGCATTAGAAGTATAGCTATTCTTTCAGCATTTTTCAAAAATGTGTGCAAGAGAAAAAGACTGATGAATGACCTGTGTTGTCTTCAAAGTAATATTTTGTTATATTTATGTGCCCTGTTTTCAACATATCCTCATACAACAAAGTTATTCCTACTTAGTTAAGTTGAGGCAATTAAACAGCTTAGTTAGGTTTAGGAAAAGATCGAGGTTTGGGTTAAAATAACTCCGGAAGTGGCGTAACTTAGGTACAGAAATTACGTGACAAATAAATCAATGTTGACTTCGTCTCTTGGGTGAAAGTCCTGTGTTTTTTGACCCACTCATCCACCCTTACCTCCTCCCTACACAGCATTTGTAGTTCTTTATACTTCATGGTTCACAATTACGTGGATTACATACAAATTGATTTCATGGGATATGTAAGGATTACAGTGTATTACATTTTGTAGGTATAGCTACGAACGGTGTATGAGAACAGCTTGCCGTTTTCCAAAAAAATAAGTACAAATATTACTTGCTGCCATACCTGCTGGGAGATGAGGGGGCAAAAGGGCATGTGCAGACATGTTACTGTATGTGCCACGGCATGTGCGTAACCATTTTTAAGGAGCAAATATCAAGCCATGACAGAATAAGCCAAAATTGTGAACACCTGGTGTCCAATACTAGATGAAGTTATTTATTTGAAGTATATTTTAAGTCATGTACATGTAGCAGTAGATACAAATCTGCCGCACTCGCCTGGTTCCAGACCTTGGAATCGCCTCCCACATCTCCGATTCAAATTTAGAGATGAAATGAATGAAATGAAACAAAATGGCAGTTCAGTCTGATCGTCAGGCTCCTGCTGCACGGTTTTAATCAAGTATATGAGCAACCGAGTTGTGCCAGCAACTTTTTATTACTTCTCTCCTCCAGAACTCCCACTTCCTCTTTTATTCAGTGGGATTTAAGAATATAAGCCACTTTTTGTTACATGGTAAAGAAAAAGGCTTTTGGTGCTGCTGAGTCACTCAGCTTTGATTCTTTGGAAAAGTGACAACCCTCAGCAGCACTTAAACTCTCTGCTGATAAAGAAGAATTGTATATTAAGTATGACGTTATTATTCTTTAGCAGGATTTGGCAGAGGCGGAAGTACACTGGTTTGTCATGGTTGTGGCAGTGAGTCACCTTTGTCATGTAAATTAGAAATTACAAGTTATTACAGACTTTTATCCTTTAGAACTGTCTACATTTTGGAAGGAGTTATTGGCACATTTAATGATAAAACCACAAGAGCATAAGTGGGATACAGACAATAGTTGCAGTATGGGGTGATACAGTTGGAGAGCAAGACACTGTACAAAGCTACAGTAGAGGTCGTCATGCAAAGATAAAGTTTGTTGAAATAAAGCCTTCAAAATAAGTTCAGAGAGTGAAAAGTGGTAGCAGCCAGCAGGGGGCGACTCCTCTGGTTGCAAAAAGAAGTCAGATTGTATAGAAGTCTATGAAGTCTACTTGATTTATTACCTCAGTAAACATTATAAACATGAGTTTATGGTCTCAATCGCTAGTTTCAAGTCTTCTTCAATACAACATGATGTTCATTTAATAAATTATGGTCCCATTTAGAGTCGAAGAGACCATAAAGCAGGGTATGCTTTAGGGGCGTGGCTACCTTGTGATTGACAGGTCACTAACACTCTGTTGTCCGGTCTGGGAGTTGTCCGTGTTTTCATCTTACAACTTTAACCCTTTCATGGTGTGTTTTCAGTTCATGAAAGTTGATTGTAACATCTTGGTCGCCTAAAAATGTCTTATTCAGCGTTCGGTTGTACTCAGCTCCACCCTCTCGTATCACTTCTGGTTCCAAAAAAAAAGATGGTGACGGCCAAAATGCCGAACTCGAGGCTTCAAAACCGTAGTCCACAGACCAATTGGTGACGTCACTACATCCACTTCTTATATGCATCGGGTTGAAATGTGTATATTTGGTGAGGCGAAACAAAAAAAAATACATTATTAATAAATGTTTGATAAATGTTTCTACATGAACATGACGTGACTGTCAAGTTGTCTTTCTGCCATTACAATGTAGTCTCTACAGTCACAGTGAGTCCGTACATTAGCTGATTGCTTTGGACAAGACACAGCGGTAATGACAATACAGGTCTGAGTACTATTATTCAAATCAAATATCTTCTTGGTCTCTGAAAATGAGATTAAATCTTCTGGCAAAAGTAGAGCTTTAAAAAAGAAAAAAGACACTACTCAGGAAAGCTTGTAGTTTTCTATACCAGTTCTGTACTCAAATTAAAATGTTAAGATGCCTGAAACTAATCTGCTTAAAAGCACTCGCTTGGTATTTGTCGTCTTATTATTTTACATATTGGCAAGCGAGCGACACTTTCATCTCTTATGCACTCAAATCATTTCAAGTTAAGTATAATGTTCTGGTCTATTTGCAGCCATCGGTGCTGCTTGAGGGGAAAATATACGTCTGAATGGTGAACAAAGCTGTGCAGCTCTGGCCCCTCGGCAAGTTTTAACATTAGTAGTAGTAAAACAGAACAACGGTTCTTCGCCTC
Organism: Sebastiscus tertius; assembly: GCA_916701665.1. Classification (NCBI taxonomy): domain Eukaryota; kingdom Metazoa; phylum Chordata; class Actinopteri; order Perciformes; family Sebastidae; genus Sebastiscus; species Sebastiscus tertius. The sequence goes on from CAKAOH010019395.1 coordinate 194,881, forward strand.
CAGGTATTCCTTCATTTTGTGCCTGCGGCTGCTCCTAATAATAACCCTCATATGAGCTCAGTAGTCATAAAATACTCACTGTCAAATAATGAATTACAGGTCCTGTGACCAAAAGTAAATTATTGGTGGCAGTGATTAGAAACATAATGAGCTGCAGTGTGTATCTGAGTAGAGGAAATATAGAGTAAGCATGAAATTAATTCTGTAATTAATTCAACGCCACCTTTGTGAAGTTTGTATAATTCTCGAGTGTGTCGCTGAGGTTTTTAGTCATGGGGATTTTTTAAAGCTGCAGTTTGTGAGGTTGTAGATTTGTAGCGCTTGTTGTAATATAAGGTACATTTGGTAATTTGTTTGTGCCCATCTTTTTTGATTAATTATTAACAATTCCACCACATCACCATGCATCCATCTGGGTTCAGTACACAAACAACAAATGTTGGTGTCAAACTGAAGGACATTATATGCAAATGAGCTCTACAAAGGATGATTGGTTGTTATGACTGTTTATACTCAGTTGCCAGTTTATTAGGTACACCCAGCTTTAACTAATACAACCGTCCTGCACTAAATCATACATGCATGAAGGTCATAATGTTCAAGTTTTGTTTTAGAGAGGTGTTGATTTATGGTTATTTTGGAGGCTGTAGTTTGTGGTGCTGTTGAACTACACTTTGTTATACTGTTGTTTTTTGTTTTTTGCCTCATCTGTGTGGAGTGGTTGAACTCATCCTCACCTTTCCTCTTTCTCTTCTCCTTTCAACTTTTCTGAAATAGCCACATTTTTACTTAAATGTTTTTATGTGATGGGCTGCTTTTTTGTTGACCAACTGTCTGAATTAATTAATTTTTTTATTGGTAATTACAGTCTAATTTGGAAATACAGGTTTATTAAAAAATAAGAATCGAAAAATAATAATGTGATCTGCTTTTTCCTCATTTCCAGGTGTGACTAGGAGGCTGTCCCCCTTGGATTTCGGTATTCCTCTAACATTCTTGACGTCAAACCCGTGACATTTGGAGAGGACAGATTTTCTTTGCACCCAGCTCGACTCATCACCCAGTCCCAGACCACCTAACCAGGTAACCAATGATACCTGCCACATATATATATGTA